>JABGLY010000291.1:0-60097 GCA_013623525.1 Fusarium dimerum | reverse complement strand
AATAATTTAAGGCTATAATTAGTAAAAAACTATAGAGTTATATAGGTCTCTTTATTAGGTTGTAATAAATAAGACTTTTTTTAGTAAATAAAGTATTATTAATTAAAATAACCTATATAAGTTATAATTAAATCGCTATAATTTAATAGAAAGAGTGAAATTTTAGTTATGCATTAGGTAGTCCTAGATGGTAATATATTTAAACTCTAAATTCTGAGTTAATTTAGACGCTGTCAAGATCCATGATGAACTCCCAGCCCGCGTCAAAATCTGCCGATACATCCTCTAAATGCGATAAGAAGCCCAGTCCTGGCATGTGACCGGGGTGCTCCACCCCCCACGGTGCCTCTGAACATACAGCACTCGGCAGCGCCAGGTCTTGACTTGCGAGAGTAGAGTTGGTACCAGTCGTCGACAAGGATGGTTGCCCAGCAGGTAAAGCATCACTATCACATGTATTCGGGTTTGTTATGAAGCTTCGATCAGCCTGAGTGGTCTGCTCTACGGTTTGGTCACCCTTTCTGACGACTGTGCCAAAGAATGGAATGCGGACTTCTTCGTCCGTACTCGATCTCGACAGCAACACCGTAAGCGTTTTGCGACATTGAGACGCGATGGGACAGTTTTCTTGATTCTCCTGGCGCTGCAAGCACCGAATCAAAGACAGCACAGTCTCGATATCATTCCCATCACCTGACATCTTTGGGTCGGAGGAGTTTGAGCAATCTAGAAGTAAGACAACGGCGCCCGTAAATGCCATAAAGTCCACGAGCTTGCACTCAGATATGCTCAGCCCCTCCGCGTCACTATGCAGACTCAGGTAGCGCCTCAGCAGCTGTCGCGCAGCCTCCATGCTGGCGACGCGCGCGACTGAACCGTGCATAGAGTTTTCGTCGGAACGGCCGAGGAACGGTAGGTAAATGTAGAGTCGCAGGTGGAAGAAGAAGAGTTGCTGGTGCAGCCGGACATGGATTGCGTCGAAATCGTAGCTATCGGCTTGGACCCGGTTAGGAAGCTCCCACCAGGTTTCTGGGAAAGACATTGCAAGCTCATTCATCTCCTCGTCCAGTTCCAGTGTTTTGGAGATGGAAGCCTTTGTACGCGAGTGGTTTCGGTCAATGACCCTTCCGGCTATCATCGCACAGCGTATGGTCATGGCCGAATCCAAGTAGCCATTTTCGGGCTTCACCTCTAGGATATGCTGATGGTGCATATCGGCAAAACCGTACGGCAGCCCGAGGAACATGCTCATCATGCGGTCTCCTTGGTAGATGGACAGCCAGAGCCGTCTCTTGGCTATTGATCGGAGGCCAGCCTGGTACAGATCCTTTGACATCATCAGCTTCCAGCACTCGTCTCCGGGATAGGATGTTGACATGCCGTTAAATGCGCGACCATTACTCCTCTACGATAGATCATCCATGATCTTCTGGGCTGGCCCTCGTCCGCATAGAGAATGGCCAGCAAGATCAGGCACTCCAGGCCTTCCACAGTAGACATGTACGCCATGTCAGAGACAACAACGCGGTCGACCAAGGTGTAGATATGGGACCCATCAACATCAGAAGCGAAAGCGAACGCAATCGCCATCTTACCCAGTTCTGAAGGCTGATCGCTCGTGTAGGCTCGGCTGACGAAGGCTGGGAAAGATTCAATCGTGTCGTCGTACATGCCACGAACGGCTCTGTGTATCCGAACCCACCAGCCTTTATGCGCCAATGCAACTCTCATAATGGAATTGTAGGACGGTAATCCTGCAAGTAGTGTCTTGCATATACTTTCCCCCTGGCCAGGTAAGAGTGGCTTAGGCAATCTGCTGGAAACACGAGATGATCTATGGTCACCCGTCAACGAGTGAGAGATACTGCTGTCCTTGGCCAAACGTGACCGAGATGACGCACTAGCATCATACGTCTTGGGAGAATTGGAGAGCTGTGCCGGCTCGTCAAATCTGCTGAACGTACAACTGCATGCTAACATGGGGAACTCACTCCAGAAGAGTCCAGGACCGCGAGGAAGGGTGCTCGCTGATCTGTGACACTGTTTTCCAGAACGTCTTGAGCCTGCGGGACGCCTAGATTCTTTGCCGCCCACGTAGGGGCCTCACTGCTGCTGTTCCTCGGAGAGTCGGATTCTGGGCGCCGACGCAACTGCAGTCTCGCGCCATCACCGCTCTGGCTTACGCATGGTGTGTCACGAGATTTGCAGTTGAAACAGACTGAAGCTCCTGGCATCGAGACGCACCGAATTTTTCGACGGCGACCTAGACAAATGCGCATGAGTTGGCGTGCCGGAACAGTTGGGCGTGGGAGATGGGTACTCGCATTCTGTGCAGCTGTGCGTCCCTTTCCGCATGGCCTTACGTGTCGGCGTCGAGGTCAAGGACGCGGATGCAGACGCAGACGCAGACGTTCTCGGCAAGCCGCGCACCATGCTCGAGACGTTCGGATGGATAGTCCGTTAAGTCACTGTGCGCGGTCGAAGTGATGCAGGCTGAGGGAGAGGTGCGGGTTGCCGCGGATGGGCGAATTCGTCCGCGGACAGAATTGACCTAGCGAGCGAATCGAGCCAATGGGGCGAATTTGTCCGCGGATAAAATTGGCCTAGCGAGCGAATCGAGCCAATGTGCTCCACCTGCAGCTGAATGTTGTCGCCAGGCTTGCCAATGACTGCTGGAGGAATTTCGTTGTCGAATTACTAATGCATATGTCTGATTCAAAAGACACCAGGGATCGTCTATAAGTCCCCGGCTTGCTTATCAATTGTGTGTTTCGTGCGCGGACGAGCCTTTCATGTTTGATCTGTTTGACTCAAGTAGGACCTCATTATAGGAGCCCACATATGTGCCCGATTCTGTATATAAGAGTCTCCTCGTCACGGATCGAGGTATTCAAACCAGAAAATACTACAAAAGTGCATTTCATACTCTTCACTGCCCATCTCTGGTAGAATCAACAATTCGATTTTTCTTCCTCTATTCACTGTTTCAGTTGAGGCACTGCAGTTCGCGACAATGGCACCTCTTGTATGGCTTGTAACAGGGGCCTCGGCGGGGATTGGAGCGGCACTTGTCGAGGAAATCGTCCGTCGAGGCGACAAAGTGATTGCTGCCAACAGACAGGTCGAACAGATGGCCGATCGCGCTTCGGAGAATGTGTCGCTTCTTGAGCTCGACATGACGTCTGGTTCCAAAGTCATTGCAAGCAAAGTCAAGGTGGCCTGGCATGTTTTCGGACACATCGATGTTCTTGTCAACAATGCCGGCACATTCTTGTTTGCCCCCTTTGAGGATATCAGGTAGGTCAGATCCATCTTTGAGATCGGGTCTCATCAGCTGACTCTGGTGCTTTGCGAAGCGATGACGACGTAGAACGCATCTTCCAGACCAACGTCCTCGGTCAGCTTCACATGACGCGGGCCATTCTCCCTTTTTTCCGCGAACAGGGGTCAGGAACAATCACTTTCACGGCCTCAAACCAACTCTGGGGCAACATGCCCTACACGACGTACTACAACATGACCAAGTGGGCAATCAGCTCCCTTGCCGAATCGCTTCACAAAGAGGTCTCCTCTCTCGGCATCCGCTGCGTGGCCTTTGAGTGCGGCGGCGTTGCCACGCGCCTCTTCGAACCGCGAGAGAAGGACAAAGTCGCGTCGGAGCAGAACAAGGAGAACAAGAGTTCCATTGAAGCATACATGCCAGGGTTTACCGCTGCCTCACAGGATTTGGCTGAATGGGGAATGCCTCCGGGAGACCCTGCCAAGGTCGCAAAGATAATGACTGATGTTGTCAAAGGCGAGGGTATGGCGACTGGCAGAGTCTGGTCTTCACGAATTGCTCTGGGTTCGGATTCTCATCGATGGTGGAAGATCAAAAGACAACAAGAGGCCGTAGTGATGGATCGGTGGGAAGACGTCACCCTCAGCACGAATCGTGACGATGCAGTGCTCTCTGACAAGTTGGACCACTTTGCTCTGATGACAGGGGCCGAGTAACATAATTATGGTGTGCACATCATGTTCTGAGGGCGTGATATAGAGTGGGTCACCACTCAAAAACCACACCTAGAAGTGACACCTGTCCTTAAGTCTATACATTCGAATAAGCATGCAAAAAGAAAATAACCATAACACAACCAATTTTAACTCAATTCTTTTCAAATCTTGGTCATGGATACTAGTAATAGCAACGATGAATTCATTATAAGCAAGGCTTGTGAAGAGGCCCGACGAACCAACCCTCATCAAGCTGCTCGCAATCACCTCGTTGACGTGTTAAAAGTAAGACGCCGATTACATGGCGTTCAACCTCGATGTAAAGCACACAAAGGGCCACAAAACTTATCTCTTGAACAAGAAGATAACCTCGTTAAATGGATTCTATCAGAAGAGATCAGTGGCAGGGTCCCTACGAAGGTTATCATATGGTCTCTTGCAAAGCTTATCTTAAAGGATGGAGGTGATGATAGATCCCTCGGTATCAACTGGATAGGCCGCTTCGTGAGACGTTATCCTCAGATAAAAAGCAAGCCCTCTTGGCTTCTTGAAGCTTCTCGTGCAAATACTACTATAAAAGACGCACTAGAGACGCACACACTTTAGCTTGACTATATGATTTATACCGACGTGGGGACCGACCGTCTATATAACGTTGACGAGATAGGGTGTGCAGAGGGGGAGATTAGTGCTGGTATAGTTATAGGGACGGGTTTAACCTCATATATAGAGGTCATAGGCTCTGATTCTCGTCGCCGGGTTTCTTTTCTCAAGTGTGAAAGTGCCTCAAGGCTCAGGATGAAGTCTTATGTGGTCTTCACCAGAAGTCAGCTTTAAGGGGAGTGATTTTCGAAGGATATCCTTAACTAGGCTTTTACATCTACTCCCGCTAGCTGGTCTAACTTAGAAGTCTTCCTAGAGTGGTTCACAACGTATTTTTTTACCTCATTCTACACCCAATACCTCTCCTTTTAGAGACTCCTCATTCTAAACGGTTATAAGAGTTATATTATACCCTAACTTATCCACGAAGCATAAAAGAACAAGGTATATCCTATATGTCTACCGTCAAATTCATCACATATTATATAACTACTTAACGTTAGTATCTTTAGTCTATTAAAGACCTATTTTTACAAAGAGACCCGTCAGTACGCTAGCTTTATCTCCTCCTCTACTAAGCAAAAATAACGCTTTATGTAAGCTTATAAAGTAGCTTTAGAAAAAGCCTAAATAAAGGAGAACCTCCAAGCAGGCTTTTAGGGCTTTAGTGTTATGACTCCCGCGGCTATATTACATGCACCTTATAAATTCCTCTTATAAACTACTAGTTAATACATGGAGAAAAGATGAAGAAATTTGCGCGGTTCACGGCACAGGCAATATGCTTCCAACACAACCAACAGCTTGGTAATAGTCCACAGGGTCTTTGTAAAAGAGTTCAGAGCGGAATTTATTGACGTCGACCAAAAGAGCTTCATCCGGTCAGCTGTCCCGTTACGGTCCCTTATGGTCTGAATTGTGTGCAGTGGGTGTTCTTTCACTTTATTCGGGAGGCCTGTTGAGGAAAAGAATAGTTGCTAGCGCCAACAGCAACTGCACGAGACGGTTCATGGGACACTTCAGCTGCGCGACCTCGTTGGGAAACGTTCGAATGTCTATTGAGAAGTTTTATGAGTTTAATCCCTCAATTAAAGAGGACTGTTTAGGTTATACTCTAGGAACACATTATTGCTACATGACTATCGAGGACGAGATTGACTACGATGGTGAGCGAGCATCCACGCCTGGAATAACCCTGCAGCCTTCGCCTACCATACCCAGCAACGGCATCAAGACACCTTCCCCAGTCCAGATCGATATGCATTAGAACTGTGATAAGTTTTATCTGGTCAAGTCAACCACCACCTGCGCCTCTATCAGCAACTATTTCAAGCTTCCTCTCGAAGACTTTTATTCGTGTAATCCAAGCGTTGGGTCCAGTTGTCAAGCTCTCCTAACAGACTATTACGTCTGTGTTTCCATGGTTGGTTGGACTTCGCCAGCCTTCTCCCACTGACCTCGGAAATGGCATTTCGACACCGTCACCTATTCAGCCAGGAATGACAAAGAGTTTCAATAAGTTTCATGTAGTCAAGAAAACTACGACTTGTGCATCCATTCAAAACTACTATAAGATCACTATGGCACAAATAGCGAGATGGAATCCTGCCATCGGCTCCCAGTGCACAGCGTTATGGCCTAATTATAACGTGTATGTGGGCGTCCTTGAACAACAACTAGACCCTATTCAGTCACCATAAGATAATCTAACTCCTACGCCTACACCTTTTCAAACTGGTATGGTCAGAAACTGCAAGAGATTTCATCTTGTAAAGAAGACTATTACGTGTGCTTCTATTCAGGACTACTTTAAGATTACAATGGCCCAGCTTGTAAATTGGAACCCTGCTGTTGGGCCTAAGTGTACAGCTCTCTGGGCAGACTATTATGTCTGCGTTGAGGCATAATTTGGAGATATAGGCAATAATGGAATGCTCCGTAGATTCAATATATGGGCAATCTGACCCGGGGTCGTGATGAATTAAGACAATACCATCGGTCAGTCCCATCTTCAAGCTTTTCCACCAACCAATTACCGACACATTCGTTAGGGTCACCACCCATCATGCCGTATGGCTGGTGCACTAGTCGTTCAGAAATGATCGAATAGGTAGTTGGAACACGGCACTCAAAATCTCCAATATCACATCCACCGTTCCAATTGCCCTTGCCACCGCTTCCATAACAGACAGAAAATAAACGCATTAGGATTAGATAGCGCTTCTCAGCGATCTCAATGTCTGTTATCCGTGTGGTGGTCGTGTGCACTTAAACACCGCTTGCGCCATGCCAGCCAGGGCCAGCACCTTTCGCCACCACAGATTGCTTCTCTATATCCATATGCAAACCCACCATCCTCACTCTAGCCGCCGAAGATACCGAAGCAGTTCATGCAAATTTGAGAGCTGGTGGCGGAATGGGACGTCTTGGAAAGCAGATCAGCCAGGCGCTGCGATGTGAGAGTGTTAACTTCGTTCACCATAGATCCTCGTATTTGGCGTGGATTATTCTCTTACAACCGTTACTGGCGTACAACATGGACAGAACAATCGTAAAATTATCCTCAGCAATAATTTTGCAATGTCCGAACTTCGCAAATTAATTAATGATGGACAGAGCTAATTACTGGACATGATCGAAAAGAGAAGTCTTTACTTTCTCGCATTGATACCGATTTGTTGCTGATTTAACCTAAATCTTGCTTTTATTCTGCACCAGTCTTGAGCAGTCACTGTTCAAGTGACAGGTCTGAACATCCGATAGAACCTCGAATTAGGATAATGCGAAACGAGATGCATAAAGGATGCGGAGAGATGCAGAGAATCAGGGGCATCGGACTATGTTTTAATAACTTTGCCAGCTCTAAGCCTGCAACTGAGAACAACATAGAGGTAAGCCGCATGGTAAGGCGGTTCTAAGTGAGCTGCAGATGGCAGGGAGGGTGATAACCGTTGTTGGCCAGATGAAGGAGGCTGCACTGCCCAGGGGAACATGTCTTCAGTCGTCTGACGTTATCGATTGCATTGGGTCAGTAACCACATCAAACGAGGTTGCATCTACCACAGTGCCCGTTAACTCAAAGGATAGTGTACTGCTCCATTACAGCCAGTCTATCTAAGCACTTGACCAAGTTCATGTCACCATCTGTGACGACGGACCAGGGTTTCATATTCAATCTTCTTTATCCTGCTTTTTCTCTTTTTTAATTTGGGTTTCGATATGCAAACAAAGATTGGATGTGCCAGCTGCGATCTTCGCTCTAGCTCAGAAAAGCTTTCCATTCGTTAGCTATCAACCTCCTTCCCAATCAAACCTGGTCATTTCTTCTGGCACCATGAATCGTATCCGAAACAAGGGTCGGGATTTGAGCATCCGAACTGGCCGCAAGATGTGTCAACAGCGTCGCATCAAGTGTCTAGGTATAAGCGAACGAATGACCCTCTTGTGCCTGTAACATGTTACCCCATACTGAGTCCCAGTCGTGCAGGGCAGAAACCCATCTGCCAACTCTGCCTGGCACCGGGGCTCAAACTGGGCAACATACAGAGAGCTGTGTGTTTCTGAATGTGTGCGTGTCTGACTTCAGAGAGACCCGTCGATTGTCTCCATGTTCAGAGTTTGATTCTGAGGACTTTTTTACCACTGACGAGTTAGAAGCCATCAGCTCGCCATCACATCGCAGCAGAGCAAGTATATCATCTGCTCGCTCCTCGCCATACACAGCCATCCATGTCTCATCTCCGTCCCTTAGATCACAGTCTTTCGCCACTCGAATCTCATCTTTTGCTCGACTTTTATCGAGCCATTGCACCAATATCTGTCCTTGGCCAAAAGCTGAATCCCTACCGGGACGTAATCCTTCGCATCGGCGCATCGACTGGCGACGCCTCACCCTTGTTTCAATGCATTATGGCTATGCCAGCCAGCCAGCTTCACATTCTCGGCAATAGAGATTACCACTCAGCATCGCGCAATTCCCATCATCAAACATTCTGCTGCCTGCGGCTGGAGACATCTAAGACGGAGGGGGCGCTTATTCCCCGACGTTGATGGCTTCCTTTCTGGCAACCTTTATGGGCCTAATCTTTTTTTTTTTACTTAAATTGCGAGGTCTGTCATCGAGTGGCATAATTCCATCCAACGCTATTATCCTGATCCGGATGTAAAAGCACTACTCAATGTCATGGGTGGCAATGTTATCGTCCATGAAGCATCTACGCACGCCGCCTAGGGCGCCAGTGTAGATAACAGGTCTGAGGTTGATATTGACAGTGTTGACACTGGTAGGGGCGAAGCGTCTGTGACAGTCATGTGTGATAACTCAAATCTCAGGTCCCTCACAAGCTGCTCAACCGATTTCTTTCAGATTTTGCTCAATATCAACTGTCTTGCTTCTGATTGCGCAGCCCACTCGAAACTCACTAGCCCTAACCGCGATATCGTTATCGATCTAGACCAACGCTGGGGCAGGCTAGAGAGACAGCTAACCTCAGGGAAACTGTCGCCGTAATGGCCCGCGTGTAATTCAGACAACCCGGAGGTCCCTGAACACGTTGTGGCCGTCGAATTCAAGCGACTGGCAGGATTTCTTCACCTCACTTAAGTATCGACCACCTAGGCCTTCACGATGCATGTATTATATGGTTGGCACCTCGCTTCTTGGTCCTGCTCGTGCGCATGCCTCTATGTTTGAACGACTGTTAATAGATTTAAAATGTGGAGGAACGCTTCATGAATATATCCAACACTTTTGTGATGACATCGGAACGAACCAGATATTTCCGAGATGTTTCAAATGGGACGGACAGATTGTGATTGATGATGCCACCGGGGAGTCAGAAACGTACATGTATGGCTGCAGGGACTTTTTCGCGTGCAAATCAGTGCACAGTCGTGCGCAAACTGGCTCGAAAAGCTTCACTTTACGACTTGACTACCTGTCGCAATCAAAAGCAGCCCATAGTTCGCATGCCGACGTTTTTTCTTTTTACACATCAAACACATATCAGCCATGTTCGATTTCTGCTATCCCATTCTTATTCTGCAGTTTAACTTTATCTGTGTAGTGAGAAACAACCTTGGTTTTCCGAATTTCTTCATGGCTATAGGGAACCAAACCAGAAAGCTTTCTTGGTGGCAAAGTGATATTGATATTCCAAACTTCATCCAAAGGCGAGATAAACCCACAGTGCCTGCCATACACCTAAACTTCATTCAAGCCTATGCTTCCACCAAGTCAGGTCTGTAGTTGTTCAAGCTCTTTGCGCACTTATGCTGTAGATATAGCTCGACTATTGCTTTGCACTGGCGTGCATTTGAAATGTAACGAACAGTGATCAGTTCCGTTGTGAATCAAGTATACCTGCAATCACATACCAAAACCTGGCGACTTTGCTTTTGCTCAAATGGCCTGATCCCTAAGAAAAGACGATAACGCCGTCTCCCATTGCACTGAGGAAACACTTCCTGAAGTCGTCAAGGATGGCCCAGCTGTAGAGTCGAGGTTCTTGCGTCGGCGGATCCCCAGTCTCGTCTCCAAGTCTTGAGCAGTTGTTTGCTCCAGGTGACGGCACAATTCCCAAATCAAGACTTTCCACTGCTTGCGAACTTGCGAGTCTGAACATGGAGCTGGCATCCATGTTGGATATAACTTCTCATGACTTGCTGATACATTCATGTTTAGTGGATGGCGAGACATGAATTTGTGGCAGAGGAAACAAGCCTTTTTGCTTGTTCCCATAAACAGAAGTTGGGGAATGAGATCGGGGTTATGATCATAGAAACTCAACAGCTGCATCTCGACGTGAACAGTAAGCTTGAGCCGACAAGCCTGACGAAAACGGGCCTCTGGGTCGCTCGTGAGCCAAAAAGTTCCCAATTGAGACAGCAGTTGATGTTGGTCGTTTTCAAACAAGCGCTTCACCAGTGTCTTGAGGCCATTTTTGTCGCTCCCCAAAGAGAAGCCTTCTTGTTGTGGTGCATCAATCACCTCGATGCGAATCGAGGTAAATAAAGAAGCCTGCTTGCCTGCCAACTTGAGCATAGCTTTTGTGGCAGAAAAGTAACGGCCAAGCTTGTATATGTGGTTTAGCCAGTGTGGCAGATCCTCGCCATCTGGACAGAAAAGAGCCTCCATCTGATCGGCATAAGTCCATCTTGCCTGGCAAGCCCATTTGACATGGGGTAGTAGCGCCGAAGAATGGGTTGAAGAATCGAGCGAAAGCAATATTGGCAGATTGCCTATCCATTGCTCAAAGCTCGATTGATCAATCTGGTCAAGGGAAACGCCATTTTGGCGTATCTTCTGGATTGCTTGTGTGGCTTCTTCCTTAATCTTAGGATGAGAAAGTTTCTGGAGGATATGTCGGATCTTCTCTTGGTTAAGGCGGATGATCTGGCATAGAATCACCGTTTCCTTATGTCTGGCCGGGTATTCTGATGAGAAAGAGAGTTATTGCTGAGTTACCAAAGTTTCAAACCCGGACAACATACCTCCAGAAGAAACTAAACAGAGTTCATCTAGAATACTCTGTAGACCCTCGACCAGGTCTTGAGGGACGCCAAGATTGCGAGCAAGTCGCAGGACTGTACCCGAGACATGTCCCTGTTCCAAGCACACAGCTGAGGCTGTCTCGGCACCTTTACTCGAAGTAGAACAAATGAAAGCAAACGAATCTAGAAATTTCTTTTGAAGTTGGATAGTTTTCAGAGCCCCGTCGTGAGGATGGCGATCAAGGTTGTGCACTGTCGGTTCCCCTCGCACAGGGTCTATAAGGCTCAACAGAACCGCGACAGAAACAAACCTTTTGTGGGCTTCACCAGTAAAACCTTTGGACTCTGACATATTGCGCTCATTGACGGGGCTGACTTGTAACAGTAGCATAGAGTATGTCAAGAACTACTAAGGGGACATCAACGGGGATGGACTACTTTTAGGCATTATTACTGACGTGCTGGGCAGGCAAAACAAGCATACTTCCCATGCGGGGGGCCGGCGTTGTGAGGCAGCCATGCCGGATTCGTTCTGTTGCATTGGTGTGACTGATTTTGGTACCCAAGTCATTCTTGTTGGGTGGCTCTTTATGCAACTCTCGTTATCTGTTTATACACTTTCATATGCTGCCTACGTCATGCCCCGGCCTCCCGCATCAGCCATTCAGCTGTAACACCTTGGCAAAGAAGCATCTTTCCTACCTACCGAGTTACTTAAACAGGTGTTTGGACCAGTTCGAGAAATGCTCTGAATGTAGTGTTTAGAGTTGAAACGCGGTAAGTAGTGTAGTAGTGCTCCAATCAATGACCGCTTATTCAAACAGTTTTCATGCTGTCCGGTAGGAAGCAGTCGTAATGCAAAGTCAGCATTAACTTACCGATCTATCTTTACAAGCCGCAAGGGTCAGATATGCATCTACATCACAGAACAGCGTTCCGACAAGGCGCTGAGAATCCACCGTTGTACGAAGGCGATATTTCATCACCGATGCAGTTGCATGACAACCCCCCCAAACCTGTTACCAGTGTTGACGGTAGAAACAACTTTGCAATTGACCCTAGACTATTGGGTCAAGTTCCGCAGCCTTCCACGCAGTCAGAATCAGTCGGCCCGTCCCATAACGCCTGAGCGAATGGTGACTTGCGATCGTCACATCGAGAGCCAAGGGGTCTTGATATAGATACGATGCAAATGGTGCCGGAAGGATCCGAGAGTGCGTCAGCTACTGATGTTGGGCATTTCGGAGAAATGAGGAAACGGCTTGGTTGCAACTGGAAGAATTGCAATTATGAGCCAACAGACAGCTTTGACCAAGAGTGAGTATTCATCTTGTGCCGTTCTCTCGCTACTAAAACCGTTTGATGTTACTGACAAATCGACCGTAAACGGAATTTAGAGCACACTCGAAGCAACACAGGTCATGTCCCAAGGATGGCTGTCAGTGGGACAAAGGGAAAGATGACAAGTCAAAAGGCCGGCACGTGTGGACTGATCACGAGGGCTGGGCCAAAGATACAAATTATCCGCCGATAGCTGGACAATGCGAGCTATGCGGCAGAAGATTCAGACGGTCTGATTATGTAAAGCGTCATAAAAGAGAATGGCACGAGGGGAAGAAGCGACTCAGAAAAAGAGGTGGCTGATGTACTGTCATTTCCGTTACTTCAAAAAACCAGAAGATTGTCATACATGTTTCAGTAGGATTAAACGAACGGCTCCGTCGTTGCCGTGTCATTCCCTGAAATATCTAAGAAGTTGAATCGATATGAAGCGTTTAAAGCTAACTTCATCTAAGTGAACTGACCTGGAAAACTCAAGACGAGGAGGTCAACGTTCGAATTCACGTTTTATGGCGGGTTGACAACATGGCCGGGTTAGAGGATTGAATTGTGAAAGTATAAGAAGATAGAGGGAAAATAGAGGGAAATTTTCCTTCTCATTTCCTATATTTAAGAACAACTTATGGACGTGTGTTACGGCCCTGCATGAGGCCAGTCGTTTCTGGTTACATATATCTAATACACAAACATGGTTTTGCTAGTGTATATATATTATCTATTTCAGTTGATGACAACTATATGCCTTACGTACTGAGCGGAACTTAGACATCAAGTAAGCTTGTTATTCGTTCGATTGATATCCTAGAAAAGGTTACTATTAGAGCGGCAGATGGTCTTGTAATTAAGGCTTGTTATAACAGGCAGGCACCATGTTGAAGCAGATCTGATCACTTTTCAAATATCCTAATTTAAGCAGCCCAAATGAGCCGTCATTGACAGGAATGCTCTAGTTTCCCGTGAGCGGGTTCATATAGCTTCGATGTTGCCGCAGGTGCTGGCTATAAAGTGGACTGTGCACTGGGGCCAAGTGATCCCATTGTAAACATCGAGCGGTTACTCAATGTATTGTGGGTTAGGACCTAAATTTCAATATTTAATTTCAACAGTACAATCTGTCAAGTCGCTGCAAGTAAAGTAGCCAGTGCTGTTGGCATTGTAACCTGCCAACAGCTTCTTTAGCTTGTTAAGGATGTTGACCTAGAAGTCATGTAGCACAAAACTGACTTTGTATTATGTATTCTCTTTACTACCAAGTTGCAATACCAAGGACAGATGAATATCTAATTGGAATAAATTTCAAAAGGATATGTTAATAACAGAATACTGGATAGAATAAGAAGTCTATCAATACCAAGTACAACCCCCCTGGTTCTATGGGGATAGCTTAAAAATCGTTGAAATGGTAAGTTCATATCTCATCCGCATTTTATTCGAGAAATGGTAGCCTGAGTTCTATCTTAGCTCACCCCCTCGCGGAATAGTATCATGAATAAGCCCACTGAGTCTTTCTAATCGAAAATAGACTGCTGTAGGAGATTCGAGGCGTGCGCCTTCAAACTCAAATCACCATACGAAACTTGAGTAGATTCCGTTGAACAATCTCTTGTTTCTTCTGCTCCAGCTCCTCCAGGTCCCAGCTGGCAGAGACGAATCTTCCGGAGAGCCAGTCTCTTCGCTCACGAGAGAGCCAGACGATCGTGTCGGCAGCCAGCTCTGGCGTATCAATCAAAATATCCTGCAGTTCTGGCGGCATGTTCATGGCTAGTTCGGTCTTGATACCACCTGGGTGGACTGCAATGGCGATCAGACCCTGCTCAGAATATTCTTTATCCATAAACTCGGTAAGACGGCAAAGAGCAAACTTAGTCGTCTGATAGCCTGATGCACCGGGGAACATAACGTGGGCACCGCCACTGCTAATGTTGATGAGTGTCTTGGCAGGTGATTGGAGCAGCAACGGCAGGAAATAGTGGGTGGCGAGGTAGGTGCCTCTGATGTTGACCTCCCAGGTGTGCCACCACTCGCTTGGGTCAGATTCAGCTATCGGTTTCCACTCCTCCAAAGATCCAGCATTGTTGACTAAAATGTCGAGGCTGCCGTCAAGAATGCCCGCAACATCCTTAGATGCTACTCGCACCGAGTCCTCAGATGTTATATCAATCCGCATAGAATGCACTAGGGGCTGGGGCCTGTTCGCTTTGTTGGCGGCATCCTTAACGGCTGACTCGATATTGACCATGTCGGAACGGGCTACAAGAATGATTTTCGAGCAGCCTGCAGCAGCGAAACTAACTGCGGTCGCCTTGCCGATGCCCTTGGAGGCGCCCGTGATCAAGACCGACTTGCCTGTTAGGTCGGCTTTAGCTGTATTGATGTATTCATAAGTATCGTTGCGCACCGAGACAAAATTGGCCACAGCTGGCCAGTTGGTATCCCGCAGGTAACGATCTTGGGCCACCATATTGTTTCTTGGGAAATTGTGCAGGTATAGAGTCAGGCAAATAGATAAGGTGAGAATGATTGGTATGCTTCGCATCTCTTATATATCAATGCCAAATAGTGAGGATTCTCATCACTATGTCCGGTCCTAATTCCGGCCTTGAACTGTCGTTCCATAGCTCCGATGTCTATGGGTTAATGTTGAGCGACTGTAACTCTTGTCGTTAAGTGAGGCCTAACTCCGGCCTTAATCCCGGCTACTGTGCGTCAGTCAGTATCGCGGCACAAGGGATAATTATTGGAGTTGTCATTCTTAGGCGTTGTGTTACAAGCTGGTGGTCGTTCCCCATCTCGTCAGCATAAATTCGAATTAGTTGATTGCGAACGGTTTGCCAACATTTCTTAGTGGCGGTGAAGATGTTTGCTATCCTAGAAGCAAGGAAGCAGGGCAGCTCGAGTGCCATCCTCTGTGGCTGTCATTGGTCACGGCTGTTTACTCGAAGAAGTCACTGCGCCAATAACGACAAATCACTGCTGTTGGAATAAATTGCTCGGATCTCAATTGCGGAGATTGACAGCCTCGGCGGTTATTGCTATTTGTAGTCTGCACATCCGTTCGGTCGTCCTGATTGATCTGGGATAGATTGAGGATTAAGAATCAGTTCTACTAAAAGATGAAGTCCTGTTCATTCCATGCATTCATCCGGACATCTGGGCGGGAGTCAGCGGTCATGGCCTCCCCATCTATAACCATCTCGGGTGTTACTAACGCCCCATCAGAGGCATTGAGCAAAGCATCATTGATAATAAACTGGCCTAACGAATCCAGATCTCTCCAGGAGAACCCATGCAAAGGATCAAATCCGAGAGTCTGGGGACTTTGACTGTCCGATGAGCCAGCTTGTCCAATAATTGGAGCTGCTGTTTGGACTGTATTTGACTTGTCGTGACGCCGAGACTCACGCTGCCGTGGTAACGGTCTTGTATATAGCAGTCTCAGTGACCTCGCGTACCGCTTTCCGAGCCCGTTTTGGTCAACAGAAGCTCTCTGTAGACGCAGTATCGTCTCTTGTACAGTTCGACGCACGGCATTCGCATCGGCGGAATCGAGTGCCCCCACTGATATGGCCTACGAGAATACTTGCATCAGTTTGCCGTTGACATTGCATGTGAAATCGCTCAAGTGACATACCTTGTAAAGGAATACAGAGGCATAAATAGTATATAGCAGGTACTTGATGGGCATGTATCTCAATCCTGTTTCAGGGTCGATATATGTGTTGAGAGTCCCCAGGAGAGAGTTGGCTGCATCTATGGACTCGTATATGAATCGCGCGTCTGACTTTCCAGCAAGGTCTGCGAAAAGTGTCTTGTTCAACCCAACTGGTTTTCCTTGACTAGATAAATGACTGATAGCTCGATTCAAGTTTGCTTGGAAAGCAAAGGCGTTGATATACAGTCGAAGAAAGTCGTATGTCAAAACTAACGATGACTTAATTAACGGAGTAACTATTTCCAATATTAGCTCATCTTCGAATCTGTTACTGAGGATTTTTCGGCAGAGTTACAGCTCAAACTACCCCACAGAATCTTCCAACGTCTCAGGACAGAAGCAAAGTCATCCTATTCAAGTCAGTCATCCATTTGAAAGTACATTTGAAATGTCATGAACTTACGATATACCGCACATATTCCCCACCCATATACAAGTGTTCCCTATGACTTGTTGAAGAGTAGAGGATATCATGGGTGTTGCTGAACAATTGTGTCAACTCGAGGTGAGCTTGGAAGAAAAGAGCCAAGTTATCATTTCCAAGTTTCTGGGCTTCCAATGATGGGAAATCGCTAGCCCGAAGATGTGTCGATGGACCGGGTCCTCGAGACCAAAATCCCTTACCTAAACGAATCGAAATTGCGCGGTCGCTCATATAGCAGGCTAGATCAAAGATCAGTCATCATAATTTGGGCACAGAGCTGCAAGCATTTACCTGCCCAAGCAATACGCTTCCTGCAAGCGATTTCCGATGATTCTTTCTCGCCTTGTACTAGACCGGTCTGCTCTAGTCTCTGTAGATAGGCCAACCTGATAGCCATACCTACAAGCATCCACGACCCCTGATCCTCCTTACCACAACCGATGGCCTTTCCGTCCT
This sequence comes from Fusarium dimerum, assembly GCA_013623525.1. Taxonomy (NCBI): domain Eukaryota; kingdom Fungi; phylum Ascomycota; class Sordariomycetes; order Hypocreales; family Nectriaceae; genus Fusarium; species Fusarium dimerum. The sequence continues at coordinate 43,073 of JABGLY010000291.1, read as the reverse complement.
TGGGTGGATCCGGAGCCCATTCAGCAAGTATGAGCAAGGCCTCGACGGCACCGACTGTAGTAGCTCCAGTATAGACAAGCCTGGAAACAAGATGCTCCATGTGACTGGAACTCGCGTGATGTACTGCTGACCAGGTTGGGTCGTTTCTGGAGACGACAGCGAGGATGGCTGTTATGAGATGCTCCTCCTTCTGAAGCCAGCGATGAATCTGGTCGTATTGGAAGATTGCGGCATGGGCAATTGGAAAAAAGACATGGTAGTGCTCATGATATCTGCATCGGTAAGTAATTTGTACTCTCGTTGTTCATGAAACCAATGGTTCAGTTACCTCTGGAGAAGAAAGACAATGTCGTCCGTTGTCAGAGATCCATCCGTTACCGGCCTGTAGGAACATGTAGGATTTTGATCTGCATCAGGCAAATGACCAACTCTACTCCCCTGTACTGCCATGGAAGTATGTGTTTGATCCTCATTATCGAGGTCAGCGACTTGTTGTAGCAGATTTAGTGCATCAGAAGGATTCAGGAGATCAGAATCGATACGACTCTCCAGTCCAAAACTCTCTCTGCGGCGACTTGGAGAAGGCTCTTGGTCACCGTCATTCTGTCCATACCAGCTGGTCCCAGGCTCCATATGAGACCATGAACTTCCCCTCTGAAGGTGTCCGGGGTCCGACCTAGTCCGAGACTCAGAGTCGTCACGAGTCCTGTTCGACCGGGTTCGGTGTTCGGCCACTACACGATCAGTTCCTGATACAGCCGTGCCGTCATCCTGGTCATTTGAGAGGGTGGGACGTCTGGAGGAGTTGATACCCTTTGTCCGTCGACCTCCCCTTTTGGAAGATGCGAGAGTGCATTGAAGATCGAGTTCGACACATCTGCGGCAGGGTGGCTCGCCAGGAGTGCCGAGCGAGTCCCTAAAGATGAAGAGTCAATATTTCCCTCAGCGTAAGAGAAGGAGTGAAAGTGAATCGATCTCGCGTCTGGCTGGCCAATCTTACAGATCACATTTGGTCTTTCTTGATCTACACGCAATGCAGGCACGAGATATCCGCCTTTCCTTGTCGGTTCCCGTCATTGTGGTCGTTAGATGGGGCTATGAAGACCATTTGCCTTGGCAGACGGCGACGGCAATTGACTGACTTTAAGAAGCAGTTGCCTGTTAGCCGACATGGACCGAGGCTGCTGCGCTAGAGACTTTCTGGTCAAGTGTCATAGGTGTGGAGAATGACGGTCACCTGCTTTGCTAGGTTGGTTCAAGACCAGAGCCGTCAGTGGTGTTTGATTTGTGCTCACTCAAATCATCCACAGGGTAAGTCAAACCACTGAATTGAACACTCTTTGTCTAGGTAAATGAATCTTTCTCCCATCATGACAAGACTCATATCCTCGAAAGACCATGGTTGTAAACACTACATCTTGAAACGTTCTCACCCGCCAGTCATTGACGTTTTCTTGTGACTCTTGATGGAGGGTAACCTGGGTCGATTGCGCTAAATGCTCCTAGTGCTCAAATGCCGGTATCCGGCTTTTGACTGAAGGGTCGACCGGCACACTTCTGTGCTTGTTCGTTTCATCAATGATACGGCAATTGAATTAGCGCCATGGAATATTCCACGTGTCCAACAAATTCCAACCGCTCATCCGTTAATGTGCTGCTGATTGACCCCGGATTTTCCCCCGCCCTTTGCTAAAGGTTAGGGTTGACGATGGGCCGATGTAGCTGACCCATGGGGTTAGAAGGGACTAGTTGAACTCAAGCAGGTTAATGTTACAATCGGGGACGGTAAAGTGCCCAAATCTACAAAAGGAGCATCGATCCTGCGATGCGTACTCTCAGCACGAGGTCAAGTTTCTCGACAGACGATCAAAATAGTTTTAGTTGTCCTCTATCGTCTTTGTCTTATTACAAATACTCATCGCCATCATGGGTGCGACGCAGTTGGAAGGTCGCTCCCTGATCCTGACAGTCAGCACCTTGACTTCACTTGGGTTTATGCTAATCGGCTATGACAATGGTCTAATGGGAGGACTGGGTTAGTATCTAAACATCATTCCTTGTGCTGGTTCATGGGTTGACCTTGTATATTGTTAGTCAACACGACCTCCTTCAACAATAGTTTTGGTAGTCCTGACGCCAACATGATCGGAGTTATTGTTGCTATTTTTGAAGGTACGTCAGAGCATCTCCATCCCTTTCCCTTGAACTAACATCTACTAGTCGGGTGCTTCTTTGGTGCCATCTCCTCTGCTATCTGGGGTGAGCGTCTCGGACGTCGCAAGACCATGTTTTCAGGCTGTGTTGTCATGGTCATTGGGGCCATACTTCAAGCGGCTTCCTTCAGTCGAGCTCTTCTTATCGTTGGACGCATAGTCTCTGGATTTGGTCTTGGCATCGTCAACTCTACTGCCCCTGTCATCCAAGCAGAGTTCAGTCCAAAATCAAGCCGTGGTGTTTGTAAGTGCTCCATGTTCTCCAAGATGACGACAGGAAATACTGACGTAAACAAAAGACGTGTGTGCTCAGCTTTCCACTTTGAACTTTGGTATCTGCATTGTTTACTGGATCGACTACGCTTTCTCTTCTCATCTTCACAGCTACGCATGGAGGGTTCCTATTATCTTACAATGTATCCCTATCATCTGCATGATGGCAATCCTGACCATCATCCCCGAAACGCCTCGATGGTTAGCGGCACACGACAGACCCGACGAATGTCTGCAAGTTCTGGCTCGCATCAAAGGCGTGCCGACCGACGATATCGATGTTCAACAGTTGCATGCCAATATTGTTCATACTGTTGCATACGAGGCTTCAATCGGGTCGGGAAGCTGGCGTGATCTCTTCAAGAACGACGCTATCAACTCTCAGAAGCGCCTTATTATCGCATGCGCCATCCAGATATTCCAGCAGCTTGGAGGAATAAATGCAATTAATTTGTTGGTATCTCTGGTTCTAATCTTTCTGGGACAATTCTGATGTGCTCTAGATTACGCAAGCACTCTTTTCGAGAAAAGTATCGGTTTTTCGCGCGAAATGTCGGCTCTCATGTCCGGTTTTCTTCAGACATGGTTCTTTGCAGCCTCATTTATTCCCTGGCTTCTGATCGATCGCATCGGAAGAAAGCCTCTGGTAAGAGTTATGGCCAAGCATATGATTTTCACGTGCTGATGTATACCAGTTGATATCCATGATCAGCGTGATGGCGGCGACCATGGCTGTGCAAGCAGCCCTAATCTACCAAGTGGAAAATAAGACATTGACGGCATATGGGGCTGGCATTGGCGCAGCTGCAATGCTCTTCGTTTTCCAAGGAGCTTTTACCATCGGCTTCCAAGCGACAGTCTGGGTCTATCCGTAAGTTCTATGTATTCCATTCTCGGGCTTTCAATTAACAATCTTGATCAGATCGGAAATTCTACCCCTGCGCCTGCGTCAACGTGGATCCTCAATTTCTACTGCCGCTAATTGGATCTTCAACTATGTAAGCTAAGTTCTATCGGCATATTTAGCTTCCAAGGTGCTAACTTATATCTGTAGATGGTCGTCCAGATCACTCCCATTTCTATTGAGAATATCGGATGGAGAACCTACATCATCTTTGCCGCGTTGAACGCCACTTGGGTTCCTCTCATCTGGCTATTCTTCCCCGAAACCAAGGGTCTCGAGCTCGAAGACGTCGATCGCTTGTTTGCTGGCGAGGACGCTCGGCAAGCATTGGATGACAAACCCACTGTCGAAACATTCGAGGGTCGCGAGAAACAGGAGATGTGAGAGTTATCTTTGACGATAATGTGTATTGGGCCGTTGTAGTGTAGGTAGTGGATTGCGGTTGGTCTGTTGTAATTTGTTTACTGAAGGATACACTCTTTTCTAGCAATGTACAATTTGTGCTTACGCAGCCACATTTAAGACGCTCAACTTTTATACATGTACATGATTCTAGCTAGGAATATTTTATGAAAACTGACAGCAAATCTCATATTTTATATAACCGTAGAACGCTGATACCTGTTAATTCTTACCTTTCAGTTGGCTCAGGGTGACAGTCACCTGAACAGTATCGATGAAGTCAAACATGGAGACACCGAATGTTCGTGAACATATCGAACGCGTAAGCAATAACCCTATTTGTGTTACAAATGGTTCTGTAAAGGCAAAATACTAGCGTTATATGCACACGATATCCTAGAAGATGAACAAAGCTAAGAGCGTTGAGAAACTCACATCGGTTGCCCTTGTCCCTAGATCGGCTTTAGCTTCCACCCCCGCATCTACATCATTAGGCGATTGACTAAGCAGTACCCGTGACATGAACTAGAACATACCGCTTCAAGTGACGGTCCATGGCAAATAAAGGTATTGATAAAGATTTCACTGCAAGTTAGAATCCACCTTTCAGCTTCGAATTCATACCTAGAACATAACCAGAACCCCGAATCTTAATCCTGGCATAATCATGGCTTCCAGTTCCTCCGCTGCCTTTCATGTTTATGATAATGCTATCAAGCATATCTTCGGCGACAACCCGGTACTCGAGTAACTCCACGAAAGACATGACTACCCTTTTGCTCATGAGGCTGGCGTTTATATAGAGAGTGATAACACTTTATTTATCACCAGCAACCAGTTTGTGAACAATGAGCGGGAGAAAGAGATAAGAATTTCGAAAATCACACTCGGCACGCACACACAGTCATTGCGATGTGAGGAGATAGATTGCCACAATGTCCCCATGGCGAATGGGGGTGTCAACTACAAGGATGGCATCTTATTCTGCTCTCAGGGAACCCTGACCAGCGCAGGGGGGCTTGTTTACATGGAAGCTAACCCTCCGTACAAATGTCAAACTCTGATCAGCACATTTAGAGGACGCGAGTTCAATTCTGTGAACGATGTTGTCATTCACTCAGATGGTTCAATCTGGTTCACTGATCCCATTTATGGCTTTGAACAAGGCATTCGTCCCCTTCCAAAGCTCCCGAACCAGGTTTACCGGTTTGATCCAAAGTCCGGATCTATCCGCGTCGTGGCGGACGGATTCGGGAGACCGAATGGGATATGTTTCAGTCCGGATGAGAAGATCGTCTATATAACTGACACTGATTGGATCCATGGAGACGGTACGACTGATGATTGTCGAGCATCACATATGTAAGTCAGTCATCGAATATTGATAGAGAGTCACACTAAGACCTATATAGATACGCATTTGATTTGGCTACCTACTATGAGCAGCCATTTCTTGTCAATCGGCGGGTTTTTGCCATGGCAGATACTGGCATTCCGGACGGTATCAAATGCGATATGTCTGGTAACGTATACAGCGGTTGTGGCGACGGGCTAAACATCTGGTCCCCGGGAGGCGTACTCCTTGGAAAGATTTTGGTAGACGGTGGTGTAGCTAATTTCTGTTTTGGAAAGAGTGGTGAAGTGTTTCTGTTGAATGAACACAAGTTGTGGCGTGCTCAGTTGAACAGTGCCGTCAAGGGAGCATTGCTGAAAATCTAGGATTCGGAAAAGGCACATATAGTCATTGTTAGCATGTCGATTGTTGATTTCTGTGAGCTCAATTCATGATCGCTGAATGTTTCTCATCCCGCGATTGCTGGGAACGATAATTATCCTTCAATTCACATTTCACACCATTAAGATTTTGCCGTACTAGCTCAACAACCCGAGCAAATTGGGTTGCCGAGGTGCGTAATCGTATAGCCGATCATTACCTTGTACCATTAGCCGCCAGCGAGGAGGCGATTGCCGACACTAGAAGAGTGTAGACGACAGACAAGTGCCACAACGAGCCGATGGAGACTTGTGAAGATTTGACTGCTACAGCTTCAGCTCTTAATCCCCTGTTGTTGACGAAAAGTCTAATAGATTGCATACTTGCAAATTCGCCATTCGTCAACCTCCTTCTCATTTCTCAGACTCAATCCGTCTACATGACGACCAGCAAGCAGAACAGAGCGATTGCCATTGTAAACAAGGCTGCTTCTGAAGGGTATGCCGTTCCTGCAATGTGCTGCTACAATCTTGAAGGCATCATCGCTTCCGTGAGGGCTGCCGAGGCCAAGAAATCCCCAGCAATAATCCAGCTCTTCCCTTGCGCAATTGAATACGCCGATGGTCTTCTTGTGCATGCGGCTCGAGAAGCTGCGGATAAAGCCTCAGTTCCCATTGCTGTACATATGGACCACGCACAATCACCGGAAATCATCAAGAAGGCCGCTGAATTAGGAGGATGTGATGGGATAATGGTTGATATGAGCCATTATGAGAAAGAGGAGAATATGGCCAAGACGAAAGAGCTGGTCGAGTTCCTGCGCGAACGTGGTATCGCCACAGAAGCCGAGCCTGGCCGAATTAATGGTGGTGAGGATGGTGTTATTGACACCGGTGACTTGGAGAGCATTCTCACAACGCCAGAACAGGCTAAAGAATTCATGGCTCTGGGTATCGACTGGCTTGCTCCTGCTTTTGGGAATATACACGGCCAATATGGCCCAAAAGGTCCAGAATTGGATTACGAGCGCTTGGAAAGGGTGCATGAGGTGACGAAGGGCAAGGTTCAGTTGATCTTGCATGGTGCTGGTGATTTTGATGAGAAGCTCTTCCAAGAGTGCATCAAGCACGGAATGGCCAAAATCAATATTAACAACGTGTTTAACGACAAATATGCCGACGTTCAGAGGCAAAGAGCTGGGGTTGTGTCCATAACGACGGTGATGGAAGAAGGAACTTTGGCCATGCAAAAGGTTATTGAAGATCACATGGATTGGATGGGGTCAACAGGGAAAGCAGGAAAGTAAATGATATACGATTATGAAAATCATGTCAATCCTAGCATATTAAAGGTTCGGACCCTACTGATAACAAAGTTGCTGCGAATAGAGAAGATGTGTCTTGTATAACATCAAGCCCTCTGTACGCTCATCACCAAAATGGAGTGCTTTGACATTTCACTATGAAGATTCAGTGTTCCCTTACCCATGTTGGCAGAACTATGCTATGTCACTACTAATGACAATGTTTAAGCATGTCATGCTATGGGAAGGTGAAAGTTATGCTCGAGTAGGGAAATTTTCGATTAGTTCTAATTATTTGCGAGTCTATCTTTGCTTCGGCATAACGAGAAATTCCAAGCATTTGGAAGTTGCTTCAGTAACGTATAATGACTCCTATGTTAACCTTTACAACGACATTTGATTCCTAAGTTCCCTTCCAGCTTTCAGACGCTTCAGGTTCTCATCAATCAACTTCTCAGCCCCTTGCGGCCTTCCGCCGGCAGCGTGCGGTGATATTATGGCATTGGGTGCCTTCCACAGCCGACTAGATGCAGGAAGAGGCTCGACTTCGAACACATCTAGAGCTGCGCCGCCGATATTATATGATATTAGGGCGTCTATCAGTGCCTCTTCGTCTATACAGGTTCCCCGGCCCACATTGGTAATCCAGGCGTGTTTTGGCAGCTTGGCAATGCGGTCTCGACTGAGTACATGTCGAGTTGATTCCGTTCCAGGAAGAATCATGACTAGAACGTCCGTGCTAGGAAGTAAATCATCCAGGTGGTCCTCGCTAAACACTTCGACCCCATCCCTAACTCCGGAACTTCGAGCGATGCCGCGTACTTTGGCCCCTAGACTGATAAGAATAGGCGCCAATGTTTTTGCAATATTTCCGAATCCCCATATGAGGATACTGGCATCACGGAGTGTGGTGAACCGACCAACAGGGCGGTCCTCTTGAACACCGCCAAGATGTCCTGCCCATTTGCCTTTGAGCTGCCACTGGCTCATCTCAAAAAATCGACGAGCAGCATTAAGCAGAAGCCCTAAGGCATGTTCTGCCACAGTGTGATCATGTAGACCAGAGCCTGTTGTGAGGATGATGTTGGACATGTCAAAGCCGGCGTTGAGAACTTCATTGGGTCCAGCGGCTAATGCTTGAATCCAGCGCAGGTGATTCATGCGACTGGCAGCATCGCTTAGATTCTCAGGACTGTTGGCCCAGATGATAAGGGCTTCCGCATCTAAGTGCTCTTTTGGTATGAGCTCTTTGGGGTTGTATGGGACAAAAGTGACTGAATCGTCCTGAATTGAGTGCACATCTATTTTGAGTGAAGTGGGATAGAGGAGCTTCATTTTTGATCTTGTAACAGTATATGCAAAAGGCTGAGTTGGTTCAAGGTGATAAGACCATCAGTCAGCTCATGGAGATGGTGAATACAGCGAGAATGACGTGTAGAATTTGGTACTTCCTAACTCATAAATAGTTCCTGATTTTGAGATTTTTAGGAAGCTATGACTTATATATCACTAATTTGAGTTGTACGTGAGCCATGCTTGATATTGAAGGCTCGGAGCTTGAGCATGTAGCTATGAACCAATGACTGACTATACCAACTGTTGATCTTGGTCTTCACCACAGCAATCTTAAGAGACCAAAGACCGAACGCGGGATGAAGTTTCGGCTATTGAAGGTGGTTCAAAATTCACTAGCGACGTGGGGTAGATGCCCGGGGAAGATCCGGGGTGAGAAGTCAATTGTTGTGGATTCATCCCACGGAACGCTATAGATGCGGGAACCAGAGAGAAGAGATGTTCAAGGTTCGGCCGAAGGTTGACAGGGAAACTTTCCTTTCGATGGATGATACTGCAGACCCGGAATATTATGTTGACCAATGAGAATATCATTGTTCAAGTGACTGATGCCGTAGAGTTCCTTGTTTAGAAATGCAGCCCTCCATTGTGGCAAATACTTCTCAGGTGGCAATGCGGAACGTATTGATCAATGAATATACAGCAGTTCTTGAAGGGTGCAAGCTTGAGTGTACGAAAGCACCCTGGGAAGAGAAAAGGCGGAATATTTTGACGATCAAACGTAAAGAATTCCGCGATTTGATTCATGCCTTCCTGGGCCTCTTGTTAAAAAAAAGGGGGGGTTACACCACACCATCTGATGCAAATATTGAAATAGGTGGCAATTGATGGATATGGATACCGGCGACTCGGTAATTGAAAGATGGACCAATCAGCCTGATACACAGGGCACCATCGGCAACTCAAACAAAAGGAGCAAGCGGTCCATCGGCTATTGTTTTTCCACACTAGTTGACGCTATCCCAACCCCGCATCATACCCCATGCTCTTGACTGGACTTGCGGAGAAGATTGACAACACCAGCAGTCCTCACAACGACATCTTGAAGCCTCTCGAGAATAAACTCTGCGTCATATGTGGAGCACAAGTCTGAGATGAAAGTTTGGAGTTTAGAGAGCCCCCGCGTGGGGGTCACATCAAAATCATGTTAAAAAGATCATAAGAAAAGAGATAGATCCTCCACATCAAACCATCAGGATTACCTTCCTTCCCATCACCGCTCTGCCCTTGCTTCGTAGCGATTTCATACAATTCCAATAACCTCGAGAAAAGAGCCATGGCTCCTACTTCAAAGAATGACGAGGCTCCTACCCAGTATATGGCGGAACACGAGGAACCACCTATCATGAAACCTCAACACAACGTCCAAGGAGGTGATCGTGCTGCTCAGATGATGGGAGCGCAGCATGTGGAAGTAACGGAGGAAGATGTGAGTCAAGACGCAACTGTCAGGGGAAAAAATAAGATCAATCGATAATTAATATTCTTTGCGCACAGAATAAGAGACTTCGACAAAAGACGGACAAACACATTCTCACGATCCTTGTCTGGGTCTACTTCCTCCAGATCCTCGACAAATCTGTACTCGGCTACGGTGCTGTTTGGGGACTTCGTGAAGACACGAACCTGCAAGGCAACCAGTATTCCATGGTCAGCTCCATGGCCCCTATTGCCCAACTCGTTTGGCTGCCGTTTTCTTCATGGCTCATGGTCAAGATTCCCCATCGGATTTTTATGGCTGGCCTGGTCTTTGGCTGGGGAACCGCTCAGGCCTGTATGGCTGCCTGCAACAGTTATGAGGGTCTTTTGGCAACGCGATTCCTGCTAGGACTTTTCGAGGCCGCCTGCCTCCCCTTGTTCTCCGTCATGACATCGCAGTGGTATCGACGAGCGGAACAGCCCATGAGAGTCGCCTGCTGGTATGGCAGCAATGGTCTTGCAACCATGTTCGCAGCTGCTGTATCATATGGGCTGGGCCAAATCAATGGTTCTCTTGCTTCATGGCGCATCCTCTTCCTCTTTGTCGGAGTCTTGACCGTGGCCACGTCTCCAGTCGTCTACTGGCTTGTTCCCAATGACATCCCGTCCGCTCGATTTCTCACAGAGCACGAGAAACTGCAGACGATTGAGAGACTCCGTGCGAACCAGACTGGCACTGGAACTCGGGAGTTCAAATGGCCACAAGCGTTGGAAGCCCTGGTCGAGCCTAAGAGCTGGTTGTTTGTCGGCATGGCGCTGTGTCTCAACGTGACCGCCGCTGTAGTCAACACTTTCGGCCCTATCATTGTGGGAGGCTTCGGTTTCAACAAGGAAAAGACCTCGCTTCTCAACATTCCCTTCGGAGCGGTCCAGCTAATTGTCATCTTCCCAGCTTCATACTTGGCTCACCGTTTCCGCCTCAAATCCCCCTTTCTCATTGCAGTAATGCTCCCTGTACTGGCCGGTGCCGTCATGCTCTACAAGTTAGATCGGGACAGCATTCCACCTCTCCTGACAGCTTATTATCTACTCGCTTTCCTGTTTGGAGGTAACCCGATTCTTGTCTCTTGGATGATTTCCAACATTGGTGGGACTACCAAGAAATCGGTAATCATGTCGCTATATAACATTGGATCTTCAGCTGGCAACATTATTGGCCCTCTACTCTTTAATTCTAAGGACGCGCCCTACTACCACTCGGGCCTTACTAAGACCATGGCCATAACTGGAGCCATGATTGGCATTGTCTGTCTGCAGATTGTCAATCTTTTCCTTTTGAACAAGCGCCAGGAAAGAAGACGAGTTCAGAACGGCAAGCCAGCTAAGATCCATGATCTCAGTATGGAACATCGTTTTGTCTCTAATAACCAGGCTGACGAAGAGGATGTTCAGCTGGGAGAAAATGCGCTGTTGGATCTTACGGATTGGAAGAATGATGAGTTCGTGTTTGTGTACTAACGTTGAAGTCAAGTAAGAAACAGCGCTTTGGCTATCTCATGAATAAAGAAGTTTTACAGTAAAGTAATCGATTGGCCGGCTTTGTATGTGTAGCTGAAACTGATGCCTTATCAGAGTGATGACTATGATGCTTGACCAGAACTAAAATGAATTAGTTATTCTAGTCTGGGGGTTTGTGGTAATGGAATCTCTAAGTGACCCGAGATCGGGAAGGAATAATGACATCTGACTGTCTTTGGCTTTGAGGAAATCCTACAACTCCATGCTGCGACAATGAGCTGAAATTTGACCGGTGATGGGACCTACAGACTTCGTTCAGATAATGAGGATGTCAACATAGAACAAAGCGAATGGACCCATTTCAGCATCCAGCCACAATCTATATGTATTAAATAACGCTTTGGGAAGATCACCAAACGCGGAAGTCTTCCGATGTGTAGCCCTCGTCACTAATCCACGTTGCTCTCACAGGGCTGAGGTAGAATCAGTTAATAGCAATTGTCCACATTTTAACCATAAATACGGGATATCGTTTGGCTAGCTGAGTGATGAAGATCTCATTGTAGTCTGATCACTCTACGTTTTGATCCGGAATAAGGCACGTACCCGATGTCATGTTACTCTGCCCGGCACTTCGGCACGTTTCTGGTGGAGATCGCGTAACATAAGTCCCTAGACAACGGCGCAACCCACTTAACCACGTAGTACCATAAAACTAACTTAAATATCTTATCTTAATAAAAATAACTTAATTTAGAAGAAAGTTTAGGATATATATTATATAATAATATAAGCAGATTAAGAAGAAAAGAAGATTTAGTTATATTATAAGGTTATTGCGCGGTTAGGGGCATCGCGCGGTTGTCTAGAGGCTTACGTTATGCAACATCCACCAGAAACGAGACAATGATTCGAGACTTGTTAGTCTAGTCAATCAAACGGCATGCATGTCTGAACCTATCGAAAAGACTGGCTTCCGCAATCCGGTCACATCGGTTATAATCTAATGATACCACTTTTATGTATTCCAGTGGCGGGGCTATGCGTTGGTGCCGTCTGGAAGGTTTGAACGCAAGTTGAAGTTTACTAAAACTGGGCCTCGCGCCATGCGTCGCTCACTTTGCGGCTGTCTGATTTCCGTTATACACTTCCATCGTGAAATCTGCAGAGTACCTCGAAAAACGTAGAAACAGGTCAGACGTAAAATGCTGGGCTTTGGCTTCTTGGTAGCCCATGCAGCCCTAATAACGCCCACTAAACCAGCTTTACGAAGATGGTCCTTGAACCTCGACAGGAGAGACGGTATAATATCTGGCGCATTTGCTTGCAGAACTTGAACACAAGTTTTCCTTAGCAAAGGCGCTGTATTGGGATGGAAGCAGTTGCGTGCCGATTGAGCTTCTTAGTTTATTCACGCTTCGGCCATCTTTCATGTACTCGACGACGCCGTGCTCTGCGAGGAACATTTGACTCTGCGCTCTGTAAAACTAGGAATAGCCGCTTCAAGTACTATCGATACACAGTCAAAGTTTCGTCAGGTTCGTCGGAGGTGTCAATACATAGAGAGGTGATGGCATTGATAATCTATTTAACCCGGCCGCCTTCAGCTAAACTCTCAAATTAAAACCTGCTAAACCATTCTGAGACTGATTGACTAGCTCTTCTAAGTGATATGTCCTGACTACATTTAAGGCACGTCTTCCTTTCCTCCATCAACGCAATGGCCGAAGCTGTTGGAACGACCGCAGTAGAAGGTGTCGAGATTGTTGCCTTTCGGTGCTAGGGTGACATATCCTATCCACGTACCTAATTTTCCACCACAGAAATTAGAGGTCTTGTGGCGCAGCGTAAGAAAAGAATACTTACCTCCATGGGTTAATTTCAGGCAATGGACGCCGCACACGTGGTCATCGACGCTTCGCAAGTATTCAGCGATGGCGCCTTGAATGGTCTTCAATTCGGCTGAAGTATCGCAGTTCTTTCCAGTGGCATAAGCCTTCCAACTCACTCCGTCGATAGAGCCAGAGTGAGCTTTACAGTCGTGCTTGTCGGAGTTACTTTTGACTAAACCGGCAATGCCGAGGGAAACCTGGGCTATGACAGCAGTGATAGCGACACATACGCCTTATTGCGTTGTTAGCACAATGTTCCATCCATGAACGAACTTCGGCGTGCGAGTGGTTACCTGCACGAGCGCTGCTTGCAATACATATCTTCACATGCTTTCGGGCTTGGAGATCATTCTCAAGATGGTCCGGAGTCCAATTTTCGAACTGTTCGAGCTCGATCACCGCAAGACTCTGAGGGAGATTGGTTTCGAGTGTGGTAGGCGAGTCCTGCAAAGCAAATGGCGAGGCCAAGCCAAGCCCAACGCAAGCCAGGAGCAAAGTACGCGAGTACTGCATAGATGGCAGATGCGATTGTGTGCAATGTAGAAGCTGTAGGCATAATCCTGTCCCTAAAAAAAAAAAGGAACTACGAAGCCTTATCTGGAGGCTTGTTATATAAGGATACGGATGTTTTTACGCCGCTCGTTATATAGTTGATGGTGAAGGACTCGCTGATAACGTAACTAAAAGCGAATTAATCGTATGACTCTACTCTACCTTGTGTCGGCTCTGTCGGCTCAAACGGCTTAAACGGCACGGAACAGACTCCGCTGTCACAACTACCCCTTGCATTTTTAACATATTTGCCTCTCTAGACTTTGAACAACAATAGAACAATAGCGTACTTGTGTGGCTTGGCTTTCTATAGTGGAGGAAAGCTATTGGATTATAGAAGCAATGTTTTGGAACTTTCAGAGCATGAACAAAGTGCTGCGCGACATTGTCTTGCACATAGCCTTGACTGGTTAACTCAATATGCGCTCATTTCATGGCTGCGCGATTCTGTGCTTTCTCTTCCAAGTCGCTAAATGGCCAGTCCGGCAGCCTTACAGAGCTCATCGCAATCCCTGCCTCATCAGGGCTTAGCCCAAGATGTGTCTCCAATCCCAAACGCCATACGCCCGGGTAGAAGTGTCGCGACTGGAACATATACATCGACCCAATGAGATGGAACTGTTCCGCTTCTATCCCAGTAGCACCCTGTACGTCGTGTCGAACAATGTTATACCACTGATGATCGACAAGTCGCTGGATAACAGCTGGATTCTCATGTGGCTGTAAGACGTTTGGATCAGCCAGTCTTTTGAGGCGGGCAAGCCATTGCTCCTCAGAGAGATTACGACCAAGCTCGATACCTCTACCGGAACCACTGCGACAGGGTTTGTAGACATAGCCGTTTCTGGTTGTTGGGTCAGCGACTGACTTGTCAAGCAGAGCTTGGAGCTCAATCGAGCCGGGAATGAGAGTCTCAACCATGCCTGAAGCCACAATTTCGGCTTCATCGACAGTCAATACCCCGCGAGCCACCATGCCCGGCAGCTCCGCGGGCACAATTCCAAGCAATCTCTTATCATGTACTAATAAGATAGTACGGAGGTCGTTCAGCGGCGTAAGTGACAGTTGACGTGCCACAGCAGGATCCAAATCAGCCCATTCTTCCTGAAACATTTCAACAAACCATTGTTCCAGCAGTGTATTGGTCCCTCCGTGAAAGAGCGCATATCCAGTAGGAGAGGATGCATCTGGGCGTATTTCCAAGTCCTTCGGTTTTACGACGATTGTCGGCTGTTTGGTGCGCGAGCTGTAGGCGACAGAAAGGACAGCCGAGTCAACGCCAGGCCATTTGTCGCGGACGCAAAAAAGCGGCTTGCTCACGTCGAAATAGTCGAGGATTCGCATCCGAGAGTTCTTGGTGCTCATATGTTAGCTATTGGACTTTCGTGCTAGACTGCATGCGATAAGGCCTACCTCTAGGCTGCTGTGTGTCTCAAAACCCAATTTGCCAGCACCGAGCTGGGTGATACAGTTCGCATGGTGCCCAACAGCCAAGAGGCCATTGATAGGCAGCCTCCCATTAATCTCGCAGATGAACGGAGCCTCTCGATCCGAAGAGTCTGGGCTGAGTCCAAAAAGAACATCGCTTCGCCAGCATCCAGCATGCTCAGAAAATGCGGGAACTTGTCCAGAGCTGCTCACCCAACGCAGCAACTCCTCTTCTGAAGGATCCAGAGGCATACGGCGTGGAAACTGAGAGGCCTCATCGGCAAACCATCGGTCAACAATGTCAATCAATGCGCGGCCGAGCAAAACATGCAGTCGCTCAAGTCGAGCAAGCACCTTATCTGGGATCGCGATCGCATGTGGTGAAATACGGTCAAGCAAGCCCACGTCAGCACCCTTCGTATCAATACCAAGCTGTTTACGAAAAGTGGCCAGTTCCTCTGCGCGTTGAGAGATGCTGCTACAGTGCGCTGGAACCACACGACGTTCTTCCACGCTGCGCGATACAGAAATCTGTACAAGTCCCCGGCGATGTGCCATGGCTAGAGTTGGGCCTCGCAAGCTAAGTTGAGGATTAGAGGGGCCACTTTGTAAAGTAGGAAAGTAGTGAAACTGTGAAAGTATGGATGTAATCTATGGAGGAGGTAAGATGCAACCATTGGCAAATGTCGGATAGGTTGACTTGCAGTACCAATAACCAAACCGATGTGCCTGCAAGTAATAAGCTCTCAGGACGACAACCACAATATAAATCAACAGGTTCGCCTTCAAGACAATAGACTAACTCAACTGTTGCATTAGTAATAAGTCTCCGTGTTCACTGCTGACTTGAGATCTGTAAATAGCAGGTGAGATTTTGGTAGTCTCACTTGTTCAAAGAAAGGCGCGTCTGACCAGGATGTTATTTACTAGCATGGGAGGTCCCTGTAGTGAGTCCCCTGTGCTTGCATGCGTTTCATCTTTCTCTGTCTCCCTTTGCTTGGGATGTTGTATTGGAGGTGTAAGCATACTGTCATGCTTAGAGCATCGGCGCGAATAAGCATATAGCAAATGAAGTTTCAGGCAAGGTGTCAAAATGCATCCTGGTTTTTATTTCTGTGTCAAAGGTAATGGTCGGGTAGGCTTGGAGTTCCTGGAACACGACTTCTCAGTAAATAACGGATTTAACTATGAAGACAATCAAGACTAATCTATTCATGGTCAAAATGATTCTTGACTAACACAAGATATCGAATCTGCCCATTGTATCTCAGCAGTAAATAAGCTTGTCAGCCCCGATCCTCTTTGAACATCCAGGACTTCTGTCGCTGAGATTGCAGAACACATACATCAGGTCAAGCGAGTGGCCTCACGCACTCTCATTACTGGTCAACCCCGGTTCGGCTCTTCGCAAGCTCTATCCGTCAGATAACTGGGAAGGCCACCCTCGATTCAAGATTATCACAATTGTTGTCCGTGCTATTACCACCAATCTAGTGGCTGCTCGTTCAGATTGCACTTATCTTATTGGTAGCGAAGGACAGAGTGCTGAACAAAAGGAGACGTGCGACTTCGGAGTGAGTAAAGTACCGATCTCACACCTCCGTCGTTTGGTATGGCAACACACGGCGATATAGGCAGGTCTGCAAACCGCTTCATCGAATGCCATGACCTATGGATAGATCAAGATGAATAGAGTGAAATGAGGATAATCCCGTTTTGCAGATGTTGGTCTGCATCATATGAGTAGGATTTGGCCTCGACACGGCCTGTCTCTCACAGTTTGAGATGAGAATCCCTTACAGGGCTGACAGACAGATTCAAGCATACAACGAAGTTTTTTGCAAAAACGACAACAGAGTTTCCAATTTGATATACCATGTATTCATAACTGGTCTTATAAGAAACAAGCTCAAATGCAATCAGTCCTTAGCAAACTCAGTGAAAATGGCAACTCCCAATGACATGCAACCTTGAAAATGCCCTTGAATTCTAGTTTAATGCTATGCTCCTTTATAATGAATCGAAACGAGTTAAAACTTCTCGAGAAGGTTGGTTCGAACAGTCCACATTCGGGCTCGCTTGCCGTAGATGTAAAGTGGGAAAGTAAACAGCATCAAGATCAACTGGATAATGCCGATCCAGATGTATACCATCTTGGGGCCATCGCTCTTGAGCCAATGAGTAACAAAGAGACTAAAGACCAAACCGTGGAAGATATTCTTTGAAAAGTTGAGTGTCACCAACGCCTCCCCCGCGTACTGACGATAACTGTCGACACAGAAAGTGATGGACGTCGTTGATCCTAGAGAACAGCCAAACGAAACAATTCCGAAAAAGGTGGTTGGGATCATCCAGTGATCCTTGTTCTGAGCCGACCAGCCAAAACCCATCAAGCCAATGCATGTCGTAATGATGATTGGGATAGCCATGACAAGACGGAACTCGGGCTCATATAGACCGCCATTGCGTCGAGCCATGGCTTTGACGATGATGTCGCTGATCTTTCCGGCAACTCCGGTACCGAGGATACCACCGACAAAGGGGGATACATACACCAGGCCCGTCTGGAGAGCACCGAAATTGTAGGACTCAGGGTCTCGATAGATCATGGCAATAGACTCGGAGATGACAATCAACCATCCAATAGAGCACGCGTAGACAGCGGAGGACCATAGAACCGCAGGATAGGCAAAGAGAATAAAGGGTCTGACCATGACTTTGAACCAGTTGTCATGGTTGAGGCGACCGTGATATGGTTTGAGTTGCTGAACAAAGGTCGTGGCTGGTTGTTGGCGGAGATGATGAGTGTAAGGCTTGACTCGGGGTGAATCCGCAGGCTCCACAGCCAGATTCTTCTCGGCGTCTCGAACCGACTCATTACCAGATTGCGTTGTGTCGTTTCGTGATTCTTGATCAGTATTGAAGTCCCTCGATAGGATCTGATCAGCGTCGCCCTGGGACTGGTTTGAGGGACCAGAACCATCCTTGCCAATCTTTTCAATGTCGTGACTTTGCATGTTGGGCTGATCGTCTGTGCTTGCCTGGGGTGCAAAACCAACATGAAGATCTCTATGCTTTTTCTGCGTGTCTTCCGGGTTCAACGAAATCTCAGCGCCAGACTCGGCCGGAGCCTGTGAGCTCGCATCGAGGTCCCTATGTCGAGAGGACAAGCGTCGTAAGAAGCTTGGTCGTCTTGAAGGGTGGTGTGCTTTGGGTTCAGGTGTTCTATCCCAGAAAGTCTCTGGAACAAAGAGAAAGAGGAAAATGAAGTTAAGGCCAACAACCATGGCGACAATCCTAATGTCATTATTAGCGACTGTCGTTGAAAGCTGAAAAAACGTCTTACCAAAATACCCAAGGCCAGCCGAATCGACCAATAACAGCAGCACTGATCAAAGGAACGAGATTCTTGCCGCCAAGAAGAAGCAGGGTGTAGATGCCAATGCGAAATGCGCGTTCATGCAAGAAGAAAATCTCTGCAATGGTGGCAGATGGCAGACACTCGACAGGGCTGACAGCAATTCCCTGGAACACTCTTGCAGCCAAGAGTGAGTTGAAGGACGGGGACCAAGCAGCCCAGAGACATGTCCCTATAAAGAGAATAGCACTGCCAAGGTACACGGGGCGTTTTCCATAGAGAATGGCAGTTGGTGAGGCGATGACGGACCCTATACCGAGACCCATCATGTACAAACCAGTCGTCAAAGCTACCGTCTCAGTCTCAACGTGGTATGTCTCAGCCACATCGGTGAAACCAGCAGCGATCAGAGGAGTGATGCCACCTCCGATCATACAATAGAAGCCGAGGGACAGCAAGGCAGCGTCCCGTCTCCAGGCAGGCCAGTTCAAAGGATCGTTGACTGATTCCTCAGGCTGTGGATCAAGGATGATGGTGCCATCAGCAGTCGTCTTCTTGATGACGGGGAGTTCACCAGGTCTAGCAGAAGCAGACCGCGAGGTGGACGGTCTACGTGAATCAACAGGGACATCTGTGGGGAACGAAGAATGTGATGTTCTTGCGTGAATGTTGCGGAGACCTAGGGGCTGATTGCGGTGTTGAGCAAGAAGCAGCACGGAACCTGTCATGTGTTGGTGATATTGTCATAACATAGGTGGGCTGGATACGTACCTGGAACTTCAATAGTTTCCTTGTCGTTCAAAACTCCCATGCTCCATTTGGATGGGCCAGATGAGTCATTGTTTGAGTCTCGGCCGCCTCCACCACCAAGGAATCGGCGCCATGCTGGCGTTGTTGCATTCTCTGAAGACATTGTGTCTGCTATGTGAGGGAGGATGTCGGACTGGACCGGCTTCCTAATATCAAGAATCCCACAACACTCACCCCAGTGTTGGATGATCAGGCTCGCTGGCCTATGCGAAGAAACGCGTCGTGTAAAGAAGAGAACACAACAGAAAAGAAAGAAAAGAAATGAGAAGAAGGGAGACAAGAAGAGGGGATATTTGAGGAGGATATCACAAGATAAAACGTGATCTGTGATAGGAGGCGGTAGATATAATAACAATAATAATCAAAAAGGGAGCCAAGCAAAGATCGTTGAAAACACGGTTGATTAAGCTTATCACGAGGCTGGCAAATGGGGTTATCGACGTCATCTGACTCGTGTCACCGCCTACAATGCAACCCCTCCTCCTCTGTAGTGTCATGTGCAGTGGAGGGGCCCTCATAAAAACCTGAAACTCGCTTGTCTATTGGCTGTCATGGGACGCATTTCAGGACACGATCCAGGTTTCACGCGGGAGTTGCGGAAAACCCTTAAAAATGTGAATGCGGAGTCGGGCGTTATCAAAGATGTGCGATGCTTGTCTCTTGCTCTTGGCATAGTTTGTTTGAGGTTTTACTTGACTACAATGACCGGTTATTGCAAATCGTTTCATATAAAGGCGTCAGAGTATATTCACCTATATATATGCCATTTGCAGTAATGAAGATGTAACTTGTAATATTTACGTGTGACTGACGCGTTTTTCGGTGGCAAGGACTCACTCAGCACAGCACAATGCTCCGTCTTCTCTTCTGTATCTACATGTTAACGAGCCACAACAGGAACAATTGATAAGGTTTCTCTCAAACCACATCGACAGCAACTCAACAAGAGACTTGATTTTTTTTAATCTGTGGTAGAGTATCAATAAAAGATGCAATACCTTTTGATGTCTGTTCATTCAACCTCATCATGATCTGAGTGTGGTGTAGGGTATCTTCCAGTCAACAAGTAAGGCCAACAGCATAAATTCAAGTGGCATTCAGCAGTTGTAGTAACTAAACGGCTTGACTACTTTCAAGCAATAGCAGCCTAATGCTTCCTGCATCTCATCTAACATCTAAGTAGGCTACCGAAAGAATCACTTTGTTCCCATTGCGTACTGGTCCCATCTGATGAGGGCAAGGATGATAAAAGGCTTCGCCAGGTTAATAAAGAAAGATACATCTGCATAACCAAGCTAAATCTGATCAAACACCAACTACAGGACCGTCTGTGGCAGATCTCTCTGATTCTTGATCTTCAAACAAAGAAAGGCACGATCCAACAAAAGTCCGCTAAGCGAATCGAAATGACAGGTAAACGATCTCGCTAAAAAGACACCATCTCTTCAACCATTGGAATGTAACACATTCCACGTTGCCACTCTTCTTCACATTAAATCGCACAAGTGAAGCGTTGAAAGACCACGACTGGTTCCACTCGGTCAACTCATGCTGATCTCGGCCCGCCACAAAATCGATGTTACCGGGAACGGTCTTTGAGGCGTTCCTTATGAAACTCTGAACAGGCGGTTCGCTCTCGCATAAAAGGATAAGAGAACCATACTCTGCTTTTTGGTTGCAGCTGGTTCTTTGATTGATCTTGGTGGAACACAACTCCAGGCGATATGATGTATCCGAGACTATGGTTCATGTTGCTTGTTTTGTTTCTGTATAGCCCAGACCAGGGAGCCGCTCAGGAAGCCAACATCCCAGAACTCCTCGAGGGCGCTCCACCATGTGCTGTGGGTGAACTGATGTTTCATACGTTTCACGTGCTGAGCAAACAAACTTATATACCACTAGATGACGTGTTTCGTACAAGAACTGAACCACTCAAAGGTGCACGAAGATAACAAATACTCTTGCGGAAACGATGAGTTCTTTCGAGACCTACATTATTGTTTATCCAAAAACTGTAAATACTGGCAGGCCTTGGGTATGTATGCTCCATCCGCCCAGCTCATTTCAATGTTTTCCCCAAATTAACACGATGCCAACGTAGACTTTCTAAACACAACACAAACAAACAGTATGCGACCTGCCTATAAGAGATCATTCTATGCGAGTCAAAGTCATCACTGTATGCATGTGCATCCTAGCAGCATTCTTTTTCAGCGTACGCATTGTGTCAAAGTTGCTCAAATTGGTGACATGGGGTGCGGATGACCATTTTATCTGCGGTTCCTACGTAAGTGCCGAACCGAATTCATATATGTCTTGCTAACTCTAAAGAGGCCTTCGTGGTCATTTACCACGTCATTAGCTTCTTGAGTAAGCTTTCGTGCCAACCGTGAACCTATGTCTTCGTTATACACGAGCTGATACTTTCTTTAGTGATCCTTGAAGGCGCTGGACGTGACATCTGGACATTGGAAGAACACAAGATTTCTAAGTTCATGAAGGTGGGTTTACCTAGCCCTTTGGGACCTCGTATTGACAACTCATAGTACATCCTCGTTGCGGAGTGTGCCTATCTCACGTCGCTGGCTCTTACTAAGTTTTCCATCCTGAGCTTCTTTTTTCGAATATTCCCTGAGCCGAAATTCCGGCTCATCCTCTGGTGGACGGTAGGCTGTCATGTCCTGGCAAGCTTAGTCTTCCTAGGTCTTGGTCTCGTCCAGCGGCAACCTATCTGGCTATTGTGGGAGGGTTGGAGAGGTAGGCAGTACGATGGCATGTTTATCGACATAAATACCCTTGTAATCATACACGGTGGTCTCAATGTTGCGTTTGACATCTGGATGTTGATTCTACCTCTGACCCAGTTGTATGGTGTAGGGCTCAGGATACGGAAGAAACTGGGCGTGCTCGCTATGTTTAGCGTAGGTATATTGTAAGTGACCCTCCTTGGACAGATGATACCGTAATTACACTAATTTTGCTGTCTCAGCTTGACCGTCGTTAGTATCATTCGGGTCGTTGCTTTGACTGAGCATCAAACACACTTAAATCCCCCAGGTATGTATGTCTGTATGCTCAACAACTGTTCCACTATTAACATCGAACCTCAGCCGAATGTGAGACTATCCTAGTTTGGTCAAGCATTGAGATTTCTGTCGGGATCATGGTGGCTTGCATGCCTCACTCTCGACAGCTCATGCGATGGGTTATTTCCTTGAGCGAGCCGAGACTGGGCTTGGTATCAGCGGATAAGAACAACGGCGAATTTGTTGACCGATCTCTTCAAACAATCACAATCGGTGAAGCAGATGTGCAACTTTCTGGCACCTCTACTTTGAAATTGGGAGATGAGGCGGCGGTGGTCTCGCACGAAGAGAGGAATCCTATGAGCGTGGAACACGCAAGGTCATGCCAGGAGCCCTAATTGAAGGAGGAGGGTTGGGAACTTGAACACTGGCGGGTTTCTCAGAGTTTCTTGCGACACGATTTAGAAATTCAAGACTTACGATGAGCATGGGATGGCTTGGATCGATGAAACTAAAACTTCTGGGACATCTTGTATGAATACAGCAGCAAGCCATGTGCTCCAATATATTGGCATATAATCTTCATGCTAGTTCTATATACAGGGGAAGGAGGACTACTGAGCAGTAATAGTTCATGTATATGGTATCTTGAAAATAGTTTCATTCATTCTTACAGTGATTTCCTGGGCTAATGGAGAAATTAAACTGCCGCAACTCGTCTGTTTTCCATCTGGTTGGAACCATAGTCAGCCTCATCAAACTGCTGCTTTGACACCATGCCAACATCCTTGACCTCTGAAAAATCGGCATCCCCAAAAATTTCGTCCATTCTTTCCAACGAGATCTAAGGGCCATCAGTCATGCTACCAACCTCATCAGTGCGGTGAGAGAGAGTCAACTTACGCCTTTAGTCTCAGGAATCCACCATGCGAGGATCGCCATTGTGAGGTTGACTGATCCGAAGATGAAATAGGCCCCGTACGGAGTCGCGAGAAGCATGACGGGGGTGGCCTTTGAGACGGCCAGGTTATGAACCCAGTGCGTGAAGGATGCCAAGGCAACATTGTACGCCCTCAATCGATTAGTAGGAATCTCTGACACATATACCCAAGCTATAGTCACAGTCATATGTTAGAGAGAAATAACCATAAAACGATAAAACAAGAATAGAGTTGAAATTTCTCTTACAGACAGGCCCCCAGCCCATGTTGAAAGCTGCGGCAAAGATATACACCATGGCCAGGGCTGCGATACCTGCAGGAGGAGGGTCCTGATCTACTGCAGGCTCAGGGCCAAAGCGAAGGTACTACTTCAGTCAGTTTGTGAATTGGACAATCTCAGATAGTGACTCACAAATCCCAGATACATCATGCAGAATGCTTGCACAAGTCCACTCCACATGAAGGACAGCCTTCGACCCAAAGAATCGGCCAGAAAGAATATGAATATCAAGCATGTTACCACTTTCACAATTCCGTAGATTCCTTGTGCAAAGAGAGCTGTTGTGGTAGACGATAACCCCAGACTCTTGAAGATTGTGGGCGCATAGTAGTTTATTGCTCCAGTCTATAAATCGTCAGTGATGTGTGACAGACTATCTATAGATTAATCAATAAAACTTCGAGGTGATCTTACCCCTGACCACTGCTGGCATGTAATGATTCCAATCGTGAGAAGTGCACGCTTTCGATTGCCAGGGACTGTCCAGCATTCCTTTCGAAGGCCCCAGAAACCTACACCTTGCATCACAGCACGTTCTTGTTCTAGTTGAGTTCGCAACTCGAGAAGTTCTTGCTGGATGTATGGATGCTCTACTGGGAGATGCCGCACATCAGAAAGTACGTTACTGGCCTTCTCCCACTGATCCTGGGTTGCGAGCCAACGCGGGGATTCAGGACAAAATAGCATGCTGATAAACAATAGGGCGGGACAAATGGACTGACAAGCCAGCGGCACCATCCAGGTGGCCATGGGCTGCAGTTACGCAAGTCGGTGAGTGGCAAACCAAGCATGGAAAAGGAGAACTTACTGGAAGATGCAGAAGCGCACCGTAATTTATGAAGTAGGCCATCATGCCACCCATGACAAGCAAAAGCTGGAAGAAGCCAACCAAGAAGCCGCGGATAGCTCGAGGGGAGTTTTCGGACACGTACGTAGGCGCAAGCATGGTCCCCGCACCGAGACCGATCCCTTCGACAAATCTACCGTTGTTTAGTAACGCCCAGCATCTGTAATTCAAGACCTTACCGGCCGATATAGAATACGGATAGATGACCATATGAGAAAGCCTGCATCAGCCCACCAATGAATCCAGTAACGGCGACAGCGAGCAATGCTGGCTTTCTCCCTTTGCTGTCAGCGAAAGGGCTGCAAACTAGTGCTCCGGCGACGGCCCCAGCTTGCATGGTAGTGACAAGATTACCAGACAAGTCAGCAGCTGCGCTAGGAGAGTGGTCTTCCAGGCCAAATTCTCTGCCCCCAAATGTTAGTATAGTACAGAAGAGATGTAGGAGTTCATTGGTCACCTGCCTTTTAAAGTCTGGCATTGCCAGGACACCCCCGATGATTCCGGCATCCACTCCAAACAATGCTCCAGCAAAGCATGCCTAGGTGCAAGTTGATCAGATCGGTCCAAATCTCTCCAAAGTATGGAGTAGATAATAGCTTACCGAAGCTGCTAGTGCCAGAACCCGCCAGTTGTAGATCTCTGGCGGATCAATATGGATGGCATCGTTGCGAACAATGCGTCGAAAGAGTGCATGAATCGTCATGGTATATCAGCGAGGCTGTCTTTCACCGTTATTACGCAGGGTCTGTTTGACAGAGGTGCACGAGAGCTGACAGCATCAAGACCAAGATATAGAATAGTCCGGGATATAAGTAGTCCGCTCAGACAATACAATTGTGGTATTCGGATGATTTCCCGTCCAGAATGTGGAGTGCAGCTGTGGGGTGTCGATCATGTCTGGAGGGTATGGGGATCTGTGTGATTGGATGTTGGACCGGGGAGTCTCGGTCAAAGTGTCTTCAATTGCGCCTCTTAACATCCTCACCAATATTCCTGTAAATATGACGGGGACTCTCGGCTCTTTGATATGGTCTACAACTTGCGGGGGGCGGTCTACTACTACCTCTGAGAACCGTACGCCAAACACCAGTCAGAGGTTCGGATGTACCATCCCCTTTAACTTGATTCCATGAATTCTGTTTGATACACCATGTTTGCATATGACATTACGCCAAGATATCATACGATCCCGTCTCTCTTCGCTGTTTGTTTAGGTCTTGTCTACTCAATCCATGTCAACACAATCCCATATCTGTTTGAGCTCTGATTCCAACGTTGGTGATGGCCAGTGACATCTATTTCGACATGCTTCAAGTAGCTCCAGTAGACAAGCTTTCTCGCCATCGTTCTGCATAAACATACCCGCTATGACAAGTCAGCATCAGACAATCAGAGGTTCATAGCACATACCAACGAAGAGACACTGTGAGGATAACATCGCCGATGCACTTTCCGTCAGTGCCATACCGATACCGCAAATCACTTTGATACTGTTCTGGATAATTTTCTGGCGCTCTATGAAGCCCGCGAGACCATTTAGACATGGCTCATGTGCACTGACGAGGATCTGAGACACTTGGTGGATTTGTACGGCCAACGCTATATTTTGTTAGCCCATCAGAAATTCAGAATTCGATCCATAGAGTAGCAGGACGGATTTACCAAAGCGCGATGGATGTATCAAAATTGGTTTGAAAGTCTGGTTAGTCTGTCGACTTAATGCCGGGAGAGGAGAAAATTCTACAGTCAGATGAGACCTCCATTCCTGGAGCATTCGCTTCAGCTCTTTCGCCCAGTTGGTCCTCCCTTCCAGTGTCCCCTGGACCTCTCCTGTGGAATCCACGGCACAGAAGTTGATGACCTGGGCTAGGATCCAGACGGCTCGTGAGGCAAGCTCATGGCTACTGAGTTCAGTGTACTCCTTCTTCGGGGTCCAGGTACTGTATGTTCTACGTTTCTCGCGGAATGCTACCCAGATGTCTTGCTGGAGCCAAGCCCACCATGTTGTGCTTTCAAGGCTGGACGCCTCGACCTCGATCTGCCGAGAACGCAGAATCCAGAATACACCTCGTAGATGTTTCTGCCAGTCTTTTCTCGATCCACGCAGCATTTCGTACGTTGATACCACAAGTGTAGTTGCCATGAGCTCCTGACTTTTCTGATAGGTCGAATAGCGCATGGCTTTCTGTACATAGTGTAACGTCTGATAATAATATTGCAAGGCGCTATTCTTACTAGGCCGCTCGTCTCGACAAGTACTTGTGTCCAGTGACTGATGATAGCTTGACAGAGCCAAGATGGCATTCAACAAGCCCGCATTTCGAACCGCTAAATGCGGAACTCTGGCTGAAAAGGTACGAGCTGGGTCGAACAAGTCGAGCTGCCGAGGAAGAGTTGAGCGTCACAAGTATTGTATGTATGAAGATCAAGTACGTACCCATGAGCATATATGATGTAAGAAGTGTTCGAAAAGAATTTGTTCCTTTTCAACCAGACAGATATTCTCCAAAGCCTGCCACATATGCTTTTCAGTTACTTCAGGTGCCGGATATGACGCGGTCGCTGCCTCTTCGGCAGAACCATCTAGTAGTGGTTGGCTGTCGATAATTCTGGTAGCTCGCTGCAGTGGTGTGACTTCATTCTCTTCGTGGCCACCCAGAGGCTCAAAGAGGTCTCCCTCTAACACTCCAGATATATCGGCTTCTGTCAGAGTCTCATGAGATACATCGTTGGTCAATAGGTCAAACCATCGAACCGCCGCGTGGCTTGCAGATGCTGGAGTTGTGAACGGTGAGCCTGTTTCTTGGTCGTACCAGTCATGTGTGAAGAAGGTAACTTGGTGAGTCTGAGAGTTCGCATCATCTAACCAGTTTACATTGCCATTGTCGCTTGTTATTCGAGCATGGGACAATGAATCTCCTGAAGGATCTGAGTTGCTAGTTTGCGGCCGAGATCCTATCGCCGATTGGACAATTTGTAACAACTCATCTTGGTTCCTGACAACATGGCCCAGCTGCTGGAGGATCTCAAGAGTGGCCGGATCAAATCTTCTGTTGTTTTAGCAGGAAACCGTTTTTGAAGAAGACGATACACACGTTGAGTAGTCCTTAGTCGCGGTATCATATGAGCACGAGATATTCAGTGACGCACAGAAACCACACGTAGGTTGCACGTTATCGCACTTGGTCTTTCTGGCACGACATACTTGGCAAGCCTTCAAACTCCTCTTTCGAGGATACTTGGAATCTGACGAAGTTTGTTGAGGCCGTTTACGTCCAGTAGAAGGGCCAAAGTTAGCCGATAGTGTGCTGCTTATCTCAGGCATAGCTAATACGGGATCACTCAATCGACTGATTGGCTGAGCGTCCGCCAGTGAAACTTCGCCAGTTACGATTGAGGGGGCTGTATTTGCGGGGAGATTTGTCAAAGAACGACAAGAACACAAGGTTCGGGGACTCACGGGGTCAAACGAGATTTTATAACCTGATAAGCATGGCTGCATCTGCATCAGTGTCAGCTGGTCCGCCACCATTATCACTCCCCGCGGGGTAGCCTGTCAAAAGCCGAGAATGGATAAGGCAGGTAATGTGACATTGTGCGCATTGGTTGGTGCTGCAGTGAGATTACCAACGTAGATCATGTCCGTTCTGCAGCTGGAATGCGCTCGGGGACTCTCGGGAGTGTCGCCTCAACATGCTGCTGCATGGGCTCCAAGTCCAATGTAACAATGCTTGCAATACAATAACCCCCTGGATATAAAACTCTTTAATAATGTCTCAAATCCAAATGAAGTTTGTCAAGGTGACAACAACACTTTTCTACTGTTATTTTGAATCCCGAATCTCTGCACATTATGGGTCACCTGAGCTTACAAAGTGAGTTAGAAACGCTGAATGATCCCCGGGCAAATGAGCCAAAAGTCCCTCTGTCATGGCAAAATGCGCACCCAGGCTCCAGGCATCCGGTATTCTCAACCGACATTCTTGTCGTTGGCGGAGGCTTAGGAGGAGTCGCTGCCGCATTTGGAGCCCTACGCAGAGGTCAACGAGTCATCCTTACTGAAGAGTATGAATGGCTTGGGGGACAGCTGACCAGCCAAGCAGTGCCTCCAGATGAGCATTCATGGGTTGAGCAGTTCGGCATTACCCGGTCATATCGAGCATTGCGTGACGGCATCAGACAGTACTATCGTGACCATTACCCTCTCACGGAAGAAGCTAGGCGAAGACCACAGCTCAACCCTGGGGCTGGTCATGTCAGCAAGCTGTGTCATGAGCCCCGGGTGGCAGTTGCTGTTATTGACGCCATGCTGCTGCCATTTATTGGATCTGGCAGGCTTGTCATTAAGAAGTTTACGAAACCTGTGTCATGTCAGCTGGACGATAACCAACTCATCCGGAGCGTGGAGTTCCGCCGGCTCGACTCAGAGAACAGATTTACTGTCCACGCCAAGTATGTCATTGACGCAACCGAACTGGGAGATCTGCTTCCCATGGCCAATATTCCCTATGTGACTGGCTTCGAGTCACGCAATGACACTGGAGAGCCCAGTGCACCGGAAGAAGCCCAACCTCAGAATTCTCAAGCCGTATCTATATGTTTCGCGGTTGACCACATTGACGGCGAAGACCATACAATACCCAAGCCGGAAAGATATGAATATTGGCGAAAATGTCACCCCGAATTCTGGGGCGCTCCTCTGCTCAGTCTCCAAGCGCCTCATCCACGGACACTCGAAATTGTCGAACGGGAGTTCACCCCGAATCCCAATGACGACCCAGCTCTTGTATGCGCAGATCAGCGAAAGTCTGGTGGAGACATGAATCTCTGGACGTTCCGACGCATCGCAGCAAGTGGTAACTTCAGGCCTGGGTCTTATCAGTCTGACATCTGCCTCGTCAATTGGCCCATGATTGATTATTTTGAGAAACCTATCGTCGATGTGACAGAACAGCAGCTGCAGGAACGCCTGTGTGAGGCTGCGTCGTTATCTTACAGCATGCTGTATTATCTGCAGACAGAATGTCACCGAGCAGATGGAAATGGCAAAGGGTATCCAGGACTTCGGCTTCGTGGAGATGTCACAGGCACAGAGCATGGACTAGCAATGGCTCCGTACATACGAGAATCCCGGAGGATTAAGGCAGTCACCACGATTGTCGAGCAGCATCTGTCGCTCGAGATCCGCGGCAGCAAGGGGGCAGTGCATTACCCCGATAGTGTGGGTGTGGGCATGTACCGCATCGATCTGCATCCCTCCACGGGAGGTGATAACTATATTGATGTTGCGTGCTGCCCATTTGAGATTCCATTAGGTGCATTGATCCCGGCGAAGCGTTCAAACCTACTGGCAGGATGCAAGAATATCGGGACCACCCATATCACGAATGGTTGCTATCGGCTGCACCCCATTGAGTGGAATATCGGAGAGGTGGCGGGCCTGTTAGCAGCGCATTGCCACGATACGGGACTCTCTCCGCGGGAGGTTCAAGGAGATGAGAGATTATTTGGTAATTTCCATGATGTTTTGCTTCAGGAAGGAATTGAAACGGCATGGCCCGACATTCGTGGCTATTGAACATTTTAATGGTCAAAGTATCTGTAGTGTCTAGATTTGCGTTAACGTTACAAGTTGAAGGATAATACTTCATAACTTGTTTTCTATAATCATGCATCGTTCTAGTCATCGGCCCTTTCAAAGTTAAGAATTCAAAGATATGTCAAGGTAATCCTTCACCACGGGATTCCACAAGGCTGTAACCAAGGCGTCCTGAACCCTTACCCGAGCGAATAGTTCCAAACCACCGGATGAGAAACGTTTGCCATCCTTTAATCCGGTTCGTTCTGCCTATCACTCCACAGTAATTTGGTTGCAGAATATGACCAAGTGACGCCAGTTGACAGTTTACGCCATGAACTTTTAAAGGTAGATGTATAATTAATGTAGGAAAAGTCAAAGCACTGAAGGAAACAAAATCATTAATTCGTTAACAAATCGGTCAATAATGGCCATTCCTGATCTTTCAGGTTACAGTCTCGGTCACATTGTAGAATCCATCGTCTCTCTCACCAGGGTTAATAATGCTCCCCGACGCGAAGCACCTCGTCCATTCCCTCGCTCGAAGATCAAATACATCCCTGTCAGAAGTCCAGTCCAAGGGCATCGCACTTTCGATAGGGTTATCCCAGCAAGGTTTGTCGAGCAGCGCCGTCACACTGATGAGCAAACTTTCTAGAGTCAATGCCGGTGACCAGGCTTCTCTCAGGATATCCATGCATATGGCACCGTATTTGTCCACGTTTGGATGGAGAATCTTGGTCAAAAACCACATTTGTGGCGATTTGAACGGATAGTCCTGGTCAATATTGATACGAACATGGAAGATACCTCCTTCGTATGAGGTGCCTGTTGGGCCGCACAAAGTACCGAGGAATTTGTCGAGATGGGAGTCTCCTAGCGGGGAAATGGTGAACCAATCGTCCAGCAGCGTCTTCCTAGCAAAGGACTTGATCTCAATGTAAATGCGAGAGATAAATCGTCTTTCGTCGTTGAGGTAACGTCTGTCCGGATACCACTCTGGCGGTGCCTTGACTGCAAGGTCAACGCAAGCCCGATGGTTAGCCGCCCTGATTTCTGAAAAGTTTGCTACCCGTGCATCTCTGTCATCAAGATGGTCACGGCCCCTTGCGTCTTGGCCTTCCTGTTCTGTTTCTGATGGCGGACGTGATTCGGCTGTCACAAAAGTTGCTGGTCTTGTTATACTCGACGTAGTAAGGCTCTGTGCCCGACGCAGTGAGCTAAGGCGAATGCTTGCAGCACTGGAGATAACGTTCTCCTGACTATGAGAGCTATCCTCAATGTCATGAAGAGCGGCTTCGTTGATATCTGCGACAGCTTCAGCTGCGCAATGTTCCATACTCTTGGAGGCTTGGATGTCACGAGTCAGCCCATCGAGGTCGCTGATCAGTGCTCCAATTTTGGCAAGCAAGACATCAGTCTTCTTCTCGTCGCGGATCGACCATCTCGTTTTTCTCCAAAATGAAGTACTAGCCTGTTGATGCATGGTTTCTAGAGGCGTGCTCAACTGACGCTCGCTACGGACGACTGCCCGTATACTGTTGTATCGACTCCTGAATATGGCCGGGAGAGGATCTCTACTTTCCGGGAAGGGGTTGTTGACCATGAGGTCTGCAGAGGCCCAACCTGGCGTCGAATGAATATTGAATCCATACTGTTGGGCTAATTGATCGGTATTGGAAAAAAGAATTGCTATCTGCTTGAGCGTGTCTCCAATCTGGCGGGCCCGCAGCAGCGGCAGATCGAGATTCCTGTTGTATCCCTCTTCTGAGTTGAACCCCATTCTCTCCGCCCATATCAAGAAGATTGCGCGCTGGTTGTCCAATCTTGTTCTGAAAAGTATGAAGCTCTCCGCTTGTTCACGGGCGCTGTCGACAAATTCCCATGCTTCGAGGGCTGCTTTGAAGAGGCCTGCCAACCCGATGATGCCGATTGCGAGACCAGCTGGCTCCATGTTGTAAGGGAAAGAATGAGATGAATAACTTTGAAGGTAGAATTAATCTACGAAAGGGTTTTACGTGGGAGAATTGAAAATTTGGGCTCAAGCTGAAACAAAATCTCGGCGGCTATGCAAGATAGAGAGTCAGCCTATGACAATAGGGCAGACATGAGCATTGTGTCCAATCATTCGGGGGAAGAGGCTTAATATCTAGAAGCCATACCAAACAGACGATTGGCCTAAATTAAAGATTGTGTGATACAGACCCCAAACGAGACACAAGGCTGACTCCTTGGCCGGAGTTGACGTCCATGAGTTGGACGAGGCTAAACAAGGTCAGCCATAGATTGCATAAAAAATGTGCGTGCAAACAATACTGAGGCTGAGCGATGCGTCTCTGAAGTTTCTGCTCATAATGGCATCCTAGGAAGCATGGTCAGTGAGTAAGGGAAAGCGGATACAGCGGAGGTTACAATAAAGACAAAGGATCACCCTCTAGCTGATGGCGTGATGGATTTGGGCTAGCAAGGGCCAGGGCAGGCAACTCGTCAAAGGCCCTAATTTCTAAAGCAGTGATCCGGGGTCCATTGTACGTACCATGGGGCCCGCGGATGTCCGGTGATTTGCCTAAATACGGTAGAGAAGAGGATCCCCCGAGTCATTTCAGGGATCTGCATGGAATGAATACCGCTTGTTTCTGGAGCACTTATTAGATCAGGCCTGTCCGGGGATGATGCCGGCATTAGTGCTCATGAAATTAGAAAACATGCATTATGTCGGTTAGTCTACTGTACAGCATTAGAGGTGATGTTACGCTCACAGCCTTGACTGAGGCCATATAAGAATACTTGTACCTTCCATGATCATTCAACAGTTCTCGTCCCATCGACAATCCAATATTTCGACCCCATCACATAGTTGGTCATGGCTCGTGGTCTTCTTCGTTATGCGGGCGCCGTCCTGGTCGCCCTCGCCAGTGTCGCCGATGCAACCAAGGCTGCCGACATCGTTTTGCGCAATGGCAGCATTTACACCATGGGTTCTAGCAACGGCAAAGTTGACGCTATCGCCATTCGTGATGGTACAATCACTTTTACTGGCACCAACAAAAAGGTCAAGAGCTATATCGGCAAGAAAACCAAGGTCATTGATCTTGAGGGTCGTATGGCTATGCCTGGTCTGGTTGACTCGCACATGCACGTTCTTTCTGGTGGTCAATTCCTCCTCAAGTGCGACTTGAGCTACCAGCCGCTGTCGCTCGACCAGATCATTGAGCATGTCCAGGGCTGCATTGATGGGGAAGAGGACAAGACTGACGAGGATTGGCTCGAGGTCGTCAATATGGACTATCCCAGTCTGGTTGACAAGAGCGGCTCCGTTGGAAAGACGGAACTTGACCAGCTTAACACCAACCGGCCAGTCATTATTCGCTCCAGCGACTACCATACTATCTTGGCCAACTCGCGGGCTCTGGAGGTTTCCGACATCACCGCCAGCACTCCTGATCCTTCCGGCGGCAAGATTGTGCGAGAGCCTGGCAGCAATGAGCCTCAGGGGACGCTCCAGGACGGTGCGTCGGCGCTCCTTGCTGGTCCGGCCGAACCCACCGAAGAGGAGAACCTTGAGGCTGTGCGTGCTGCGCTTCGACTTCTTCGCGAGGCGGGTATCACGACATTCCAGGACGCTGCTGCAACGGATAGCTGGTATCCCGTCTTCGAAGCCATTAGAAAGGAGGGTGGCCTCAGTGCCCGTGGCTATTTTGACTATCAGATTGAAGCCCCCAACTCGACAGCCCAGATTGCAGCGACTGTCCAGACTGTGGTCAAGAAACTTAAGGAGTTCAACACCAAGGGAGCCATCAAGGCCAAACCTACCCTCAAGTGGCAGGCCATCAAAGCTTTCATCGATGGTGTCATCACGTACCCTTCCAACACGGCTGCTCTTATTGAGCCTTACTGGGCCCCTGTCAACGGGTCTGAGAATGAATGGGCACCCGACCCCGACTCCTTGTCAGACCCATACTGGAAGCCTGAGATTCTGACCAAGACGCTTGAGCAGCTCTTCCTCAAGGGTATCGATGCCCAGCTCCATACTGATGGAGATTTGGCCGTTCGCGTTGCACTGAATGCGGCTGAGTCGTTCCGTAAGAAGTACCCGAAGCGCGACTTCAAGCTTGGTCTTGCCCACGACGAGCTGTCGCACGAGGACGACTGGTCGAGATTTGCCGAGCTTGGTGTGGACGCCATCGTCAGCTACCAGTGGGCACAGCTCAGTTCCTTTTACATCCCCGACACCTTTGAGTCCATTGCTGAGTACCGACACAAGAACCTCCAAGCTTGGGCTCAGTTCGAGAAGGCCGGCAGTGATCTTGTCTACGGAAGTGATTGGCCAGTAAGTGCATGAAATCCTAAAGAGCAGAAGCAGAGGGCAGCGCTAGTAACTACTCTATTCTGCTTAATTCCCGACCCCTGCTGATGATTGCTAAAACAGATCGACCCCTTGGATGAGTTCCTTGCCCTGAGAGTGGCCGTAACCCGAACAGGCGACGCTGAGAATCCCAACTCTCCTGCCTTCCAGGGACCACCTTATGATGGTGTTTTCCCTGGAAGTGGCATTTCCCGCAAGTCTGCTCTACGTTCCATCACCATCAATGGTGCCCGGTTCCTACGAGCGGACAAACAGATCGGATCGCTGGAGCCTGGAAAATTCGCCGACGTCATCATTCTTGACAACAATTTCATGACAGTGCCTGCCGAGGAGCTCGGCCGGGAAAAGGTCCTGCTAACCATGGTGGGAGGCGAGGTTGTATACGTTGCCGAGGGAGAGGACTTTGGCGTCCAAGCCACATACCCCAACGATGACGAAGCAGCTACAAAACTGGCGCGTCGTACCATTGGAGGATTTGCTAGCAAGGGTCTTTCAGAGGAAGCCAAGAAGAGGGCCGCTGATTTGCGTAAGCGACGAGTCTGCGTTCACAAGCATTGAGGAGTAAAAGTGGTGTGTATGAGACCGGAGTTGGAGCGGCACCGGTGCAGGATTGATGGCTTGTTGACGGGCAGTGGGGATTGACTGAATGATTCGTGTACATACTGTAGTAAATAATATCGTTTAGGGATAAGTCATGGCCCAACAGGTGATGGTGGAAAAGACGAGGCCAGACGGGGGTAACCATGCAATTGTCAAATGGAAGTAATTAGACTATAGGCAGCGTACTTTTTGAGGGAATAGGATCATGTTTGACTAAGGTTCCTGCACGAAATTGATACCGATCCTGCAGACTTGTGCAGTTCAAGAACCAGGATGATTCAAAAGTTCGGGTCACAACGCGGAATGGGGAAGCTGTGGACTGGAGAAAATAGCAGACGATTCACAGACCACCAACGTTGCACTGCCGGAAGAACAACCGCTGTACCCTGGATCGCCTATAGTTAGCGTGAATTTAGAACGTTCGGAACATGGCCTGGAGCAATTCCGAGTCAGGCTCGCTTCTTTTGCCTATCTTGAAGGCGTTTTCTGACCATCCAGAGCACATCTTCGCCATCCCTAGCAATTTAATAATCGAGCCCATGGCTTTATGGTTGGGCATCATGCATAAGCCCCTGGATTTAGCTGGCTCTTTGACACGCCGATATTGGTCTAGGTCTCGGCTGATACTGTGGAAACAATCGTGTCCCCACACGGCTGAGTTGTTGGTTCGACATGTTGGCATGTTCGCATTGACGATGGTCAGTGCTCGAAGGCGGAAAAAGAAGAGCTGCCAGTGGGAATTGCGCTGAAAAGGATCTGCAACCTTGCTATATCTGTTGGTTCTGGGGTTTCAGTATAGTACGGCGCAGCAGAGTAATTACCTTTCAATAGAGTCCCTCTCAATAATCTGCCGGACATATTAGAAAGACTAAGGGGGATAACGACAGTATTTACGATAACGATCAAGATAAATGAAGCAAGATAAGAAGGAAGGATAAAAAGGAGAAAACCAATATGAAGAGAGAAACGACTAGAGAAAACAACAGGGGTCAGCCCTGTACGCTAAAGCAGATGATCGACTCGATGGGGGGAGGGTCAAGTTTTCGTTCCTTTTCTTCCTGACGGAGACCTTTACTTTAAACCAGCCCGCCCCGCCGTGTCAAGGGGGGTGAGCGATCAGGACCCATCACCGAAGGTAATGTTTTCTCCAGCAGCTTATTTTCTAATCGTCAAGTCGAGTTGACGGGTCATGTTCCGTGTGATTGCCTTTGCAGTCATCAGTTAAGTCGAGATGGCCCCAGATCCCTCAGGCACAGTTGTGCTGGTAAGTGGACGTTGTCCTTTTTTCAGAGCTCTGCATCATGTTGTTTCTGGACTGACTGAATGGGAGCAGGCGGTCATTTACACCCTCATCGTCCTCGCGGCCATCGTGATCGGTGCGAGAATCTATCTACGAGTCTTCATACAGAAGCAGCGACCTCTTGCTAGCGATGTTCTGATCGTGGCGGCATGGTGTTCTTCATTCTCGACGGCCTATTTCGACATCATTTTTTACAAGAAGGGTGTTCTCAGGCCGGAGATTGACTATACACTGTATAACTTTGAGGCAGACAAAGAGACAACGGTGTTCATCTTGAAGGTAAGTAGTTTATCAAAAGTCACGGCTGGCTCTCCTGACAGTTCTTAGATGGTTTGGGCAGCAGTAATCCCTTTCTTTACAACCTTTTATCTCTGCAAAGCGTCTCTTCTAGCCGTGTACCTCCAGCTATTCCCATCTTTTATGAAAACTCGACGACTCCTACTATGGATCACGATTGGCTACTGCGCAGTGGCTTACATTGTCTCAATCTCCCTGCAGCTTTTCGTCTGCTTTCCCATCCGACGAAATTGGTTAGTGGCGCCTGCATACCATGGGTCTGCCTGTCTCGGGGACTTGACTGACACGATCCAAGGTCGATTGAAACCCCAGAGGAGATGTGCACTTCTGCCCAGATGGCTCTTGTTTTCCAAGTTGCTTGGGTCTTGCATTTCGTTGGGAGTCTTGCCCGTATGTTTCTTATACTTCCGCCGTCCGACGCCTACTAACATTTACTCCAGTATTTGGCTTGCCCTGGCTTATGATACACAAGCTTCACATGAAGATGCAGATGAAACTCGGCGTCTACAGCATCTTTTTGCTAGGACTGGTCGACATTGCATTTTCCTTGACGCGGTTTCTAAGTGTGCAGTTGGGCAATGTGGGAGATTTCCGATCCATTACAACAATTGGTAAGTCCAGAGAACCCAAACCACATGACCTACTCAAGTAACTGGTAACTGACTTTACCAGAGCTTTGGAGTGCACTAGACGCCTACATTGGACTCATTATCGCCTGCCTCCCCTCCCTACGACCATTCCTTCGTCGCAACCGAGAAGCTTCCGATAAATACAGCTATGGAGAGTCTGCGAGACACACAAGGTCGGCGGTCACCAGGCGACACGATCAGACGGGGTTCGAGGAGATTGGCGACGATCTACCACAAAATGGATCTAGCTCTACCCCAGCGGGCCGTCATACCAGCAACTCGCCGGATCTTGGTGACGGGTGGAGCGATAAGGGGCCAAACAGGAGTGATGTGGAGTTGGTCAACATCAAAGCGACGGAAGCTGCCAAAGTGTAGTCGGCTTCATTGAAAGGTGTATCCATAATATGTGGCACTAGTTGTTTCCATTAATCTTAATTAAACGACCTTGAGCTGTGCACAAGGACGCTCGCGTATGGTAGGTTGGATGTCCCGGTTATAGGCGTCGATATGGATGGAGTCTGAGATCTTGGAAAAAATGATTTAGAGAGGCATGTGAGATAGAACTAGTTAGCCTTTTCGTGTCTACGAAACAGAAAACATTCTATTATAGAGAGATTGGCCTAATAGAAGCCATGAGGAATAGTAATCCGCTCATTTCCCGTGACGCGGCCACACGTTGACCTGGATGGATGTACCCTATATCGATCGTATGACCTTATGCATAGCTCTGCGTTTGGGAAACCTAGACTTAAATGCCCTCAACTTGTTGTGTCATTTTCTGTGAGTGCTGAGAATTTGACGAAAGAACCGTGTTCTACAGAGAACTGGTCAAGGATATTGTGATGCTCGGCCGTGGTCAAAGAAGACGATGTAAGTAGGATACCCGAAAGCTGGATCTAGCAGCCTGTGGAAGAAACGAGAAGCAGAGCCACTAGATGACCTTTCTCTTAGCATAGGTTTGTTTATGGTTCAACAGGCGATAAACATGGATATCATTCACATGTCAGTCAAAAATTTGCTCTGGCTGGAAGACATGGGATAATAGTTCGCAAAACGACAAGAGGGGACTTGAACAATTTGATGCTTGTGAAACTAGGAACAAGTATATATTGTCGTCCCAAAACATGCCAAATTTAATCGACGGTTGAAAGCGAGCAGATCAGACGTGATTTCGGGAATTCGGTAAATAGCTTCGCCAGTGATAAAGATACTGTAACTTGTGCATTACACTAACTAGCGAGCTTAACACACGCTCGGATATATCGAACCGTTCCACCCCCTCGGGAATTCGGAGCAACGCCGATGAGGTCCCTTCGCTTATCACCGTATCTACCAACCCCACGTATGGAGGGGCCATTTCTTTCAAGTAAAAGACATATAAAGCTGCTTTTTATATGTTACTTCTTAATTCCTCGAAATAAGTGTTACTCTATATCAATTGATTCAGTGCCGATCAAGCTTTGATATCATATAACATGGCCTTCGAGACACCCCTCCCCCTCGCTGCCACCCTTGCCGCGCTTCCTCCGGCACCACCTTCGACCCTCCGCGCTCAGACTCAAGCCGTTTTATCATCCTCAAATTCATCTTCTCGGATACCCATTCTTGTCGCCCTCGATGACGATCCCACTGGAACTCAGACCTGCAACTCCATCAACGTTCTAACAGTCTGGGATATCGACACTCTAACTGCTGAGTTCCAGGCCACCAGACCTGGAAGCGGTTTCTTCGTCCTTACAAACTCCCGGGCCCTTCATCCCAAGCCGGCTTTTGCCCTCATCTCGGAGATCTGCAGCAATCTTCAGGCGGCATCCAAGACCACCGGTGTGCCATTTGAGGTTATCCTACGAGGCGACTCAACACTGCGTGGACACTTCCCCCTCGAGGCTGATGCCGTGACTTCAGTGCTCGGCCCAGCTGTAGCATGGCTTCTGTGTCCTTTCTTCCTTCAAGGAGGGCGCTATACCATCAACGATATTCACTATGTCGCTGAAGGGGATACGCTGGTGCCTGCCGCTCAAACGCCCTTTGCTAAAGATGCGACCTTTGGGTACAATAACTCGGACCTTAAGGCCTATGTGGTAGAGAAGGGCAAGGGCGCCATCGCTCCTGAAGATGTCACCAGTATTTCGCTCGATACCATTCGCAACGGAGGTGTGGAAGCCGTGTACGCGCAACTAAATGCCCTGGAACCCAAGAATGGCAGGTCTCCTGTGGTTATTGTTAATGCAGCTGCCGAGGGAGACGTTGATATAGTTGTCCTTGCACTTCTCCGTGTGACTTCTACAACAACACCGGGTGCGACTCCGAAACGTTTCCTGTACCGCACTGGCGCCGCTTTCGTGTCTGCCCGCCTCGGCATTGATCCTATCCCTCCGATCTCCGCCGACCAATTGAACCTTTCTTCCTCCAAGAACGGTGGCCTTATCATCGCAGGCTCTTATGTCCCGAAGACTACGGCACAGCTGTATGCGCTGACGAGCAAAACTCCAGACGAGGAGCTGAAGACAATTATCTTAGACGTGAAACGCCTGTTATCGTCCTCAGAGACGCTCGCAAAGGAGGTGGCGTCGGCAAGAGAACAAGCTGAAGATGAAATTGCTCGTGGGAGGGATGTTCTCGTCATGACTAGCCGCGAGCTGATCGTTGGCGCAGACGAAATGTCTAGTCTTGACATTGGATCAACAGTCGCCAAGGCACTGGTTGACTTCCTTCACTCCTTTGACGAGAAGGTTCGCCCCAGATATGTCATTGCTAAGGGCGGAATCACAAGCTCCGACATGGCCACGAAGGGCCTGCGGTTCAAGAAGGCTCTCATCGTGGGACAAGCATCTCCAGGCGTCCCCCTCTGGAGGTGTGACGAACCAAGTAGCAAGTGGCCCGGAGTGCCATACGTTGTCTTCCCTGGAAATGTGGGAGGAGAGGATGCATTATATGAACTAAGTAAGAGATGGCGCGTCTAGAGGAAACTGGGTTTATCGGAAGAATAGGCAAGATTAGAAAAAAGCTGTGTTGACAGCAGGTTGTATACATCGTTGGCTGACCCAGTACCGAATGCCTCATAGATGAGATTGTCATGCATGTCTCCCATTTCTGCTCCATATAAGCCGTTTCCAGGGTTCTCGGCTTGGTTCGTCGTGTATGCTGAAGTCGAGTCCCATGATTCTGGAGTCATCAGAGGCATACGCAATGAGCCTTCTGAATCCTGCTGAACGTAGTCCGGCACAAAGCCAGCCGTGCCCGACGTTGTGTCATGGTAGCCGGTACCATGTCCCTGGCTGTCTTGAAGCTGAGGAGCCCCTTGAAAAGTGTCTGCACCTGATCTCTGTCGAGCTTCGAGATCCATGATGTAGCCGTCGACTTCATGCTCTATTCGTTCTCTTGAATCGTTCATTCTTAGAAGCATCTTCTCCAGGCCTGCAGCGATGTGCAGTAACACGTGACGATCCGAAGTCACTGCACTCTTCAGTACGCTAATCATCCTCCCCAGGAGTTTTGAGACATAGCCTTCTTCTACATTCAGACCCATGACTCTGTTCCACTTCGTGGCTACTTTCATCAAGAATACACTTGCAAAGGCGATCATGGTATGGACGTAGAGTGGTGTGCCGACCAATGCCCTTCGCATGTCGTCCTCTTCGAGAACAAAAGTCAGAATGCTTGCTGCTGCTGATATAGCCATGTTGGCAAATTCTTTTCTTTGGGTAGATAAACGGCTGCCAGGGGATGTTGATGACGAGAGAGGAACTCCCCGGATGGCTAATGAGTTTAGCTGAAGCTTTGCGAAGTATGAGTACAGCACAATTCCCTTGGGCGGGAAAGTACCGATAAATTGGTTCGTCGTCTGTCTGCTGTACCATGTCATACGCCACTGATCGATCTCCAGATTGAAGCCCCTCAGGGCGTCGAAGTCGGCATCTGACAACATCGCTGAAGCTGAATCAACACGATTCGGCGACGCTGTCCCGTTAGCAGGATTACTGTTGAAGATGCTGTGTCCTCCATTGGCATTGCCAGTATTTCCGAACACGTATGGCCGAATCGGAGGTTGGGTAGCACCAGTGCCGAGGCATGTATGAGGACTGCTCCAAGTCTGAGAATCTCTCTCAGGGTCGGCACCCTGAAGGAGGTCGATATCAGAGTTCGTTTCTTTGGCGAAGGATCCGGTAGCAGAAGTGGAGGAGATTGCATCGCTGAACCTCACACCCGGGGTAGCGGCTGCAGCCTTGCCAACTTGGGACTGTCGCATCTGCATCTGCCCA
This sequence comes from Fusarium dimerum, assembly GCA_013623525.1. Lineage (NCBI taxonomy): Eukaryota > Fungi > Ascomycota > Sordariomycetes > Hypocreales > Nectriaceae > Fusarium > Fusarium dimerum. The sequence continues at coordinate 1,808 of JABGLY010000291.1, read as the reverse complement.
GTGGAGAGAGTCATTTTCTCGGCAAATCGCTCATATATACGTGTCATGATTTGCATCAGGCTGACCTGGCTCAAGATTCGGGCATCCAGTGCATTGGCATGCGGACTCTGTAAGAACAGCTCATGCTCTCTGATCTGCATACTCTCACTGATCATTGGAGGGCGACCGTAGGCTATACTGAAGTGATGGTCACACACATATAGCATGTACCATAACCTTGCTCGTAGGAAGTGCTCCTTGTCGCCTTCGAGTGCGCGGGAGAATGACTGATGGATATTTAACTCGGTCGCAATTCGGATCGCGTGGCCCGATAGTTTCCAGCTAACTTCTGAGAGCCAGAACGCCGCTATGCAAAGACCTCTGACATCGTCGATGGAGTGATATCTCGAGAACATAGAGGACGAAATGAGGGAGAGGAACTCTTTGTAGCACGCATCGAAGGTGGCAGCAGATGTAGGGTTGTGTAACGCGGTAACAGTAAGGATTGTAGCTGTAAGAAGTTCCGAGGACTTTCGTACCGAATCGAACGATGGGTGCGTTTGCTCAAGGCCAACCCACAGGTAGTGATTGAGCGATGTGTGAAACCTATAACCCGCTGTCAGCCAGGCGATCCCAATCAGAGAAGTTGGCGCACTCACATATTGTAAAGCTCCTTTGCTTCAGCTTCTGGTACCACTCCCCTGGATATGAAGTCATTGAGCTCCCCCTCGTTCTCAGCCAGAGGTCTGGAGGTTTTGGACTTGTTGCTCCTGATGTTGCGTAGTCTAGTGACCTCATAGAGGCTTCCCATCGGGTCCTCAACAGTGACAGGCCCATTGCCTTGATCGCTGCTTACATGGGGCTCCAATGAGTTTTCTCTTGTCATAGCCATCCGCATATTGTCTTCTCGTCCAGATAAGATGGCTGGACTGGTAGTGCTCACTGGCGTAGCAGATGATGTTTTCTGTAACCTATTGACAGAAAGTAACGCTTGAGCGGCTTGTTGTTCCTCCTGGTCCTCATTGAAAGTCCGTTGGGATGAAGGATCAGTTATCGCTGGGCTTAGGTCGGTATCGGTAGGTGGTTGAAGCGGCATCTGCGCCAGAACAGCGTCCAAGCTCTGACGCATGTGCTGGATCTCGGATCTCATCTCGTCCATCTTTTGCCTTTTCTACTGGTCAGTTAAATCCGTGTAAGTACTAAAACACATACTCATAGGCTTCGATGCGAACCATCTGGACATCTGATAGCTCGTCACCCTGTCCGTCCATTCTCACTGGTTGGTACCGCTTAGTGCCTACGCAGTCTACCTTGCGACGAAGGCAATGCCGACACTTCCTGTCTCCTGGGAATGTTTCACATTTCATCTTCAGCTTTCTGCACTCGAGACCTGAATCATGTCAGCAAACTATCCTCGACGACCAGGAGTCGCAACTCACAGGCTTTCGGTTTCCTTCCTGGCCCCGCGACACTCATGGTCACCTCCTTCTCGATACTTCCATGCCCAGGATCGATCTCCATTACTATTTCCTCGTTGATTCAACAGCCAAATATTGTTCCTCCCAAAATATTTCCCTAAAGGACGATGTACGATCATGAAGAACACGAGAGGAGAAATCGGGAAACCACTCGGGAAACCGGATTTTATCTTAGCGGCTGTATGTTAACCTTGGTAATGTATGCTCATATCGCTACGACGCTAGCCGGGTTTTAGCCACTACCCCGCTTCAGCCAAGTATAAATCTCCCCCATAATTTAATTTCTAAACACTTAGCTTCAAGTAATTTATAAGGTTATAAAGAACAAATTATTATCTAAGAGTATTATTA
>JABGLY010000290.1:0-55237 GCA_013623525.1 Fusarium dimerum | reverse complement strand
CCCCCCCCCCCGGCTCAGACTTGCCTTTACAACTTCATCGACAATGCTTCTCTGAAAGAAGGCGTGAAAGAAGGGAAGAATGGGTCTGAAAAAACGGCACTGCAGACAGAAGAAGGGTTAGTTGTTCTGATCAAACCAGAACAACAAACACGCAGCTCGGTCAGCAGTCTTGTTCCTAACCACGCTCCCTCTTTCCTTCATACCGCGCAATTGTCTTCAGAAGTATCTGAATAATCATCATGGCCGGGTCTCACTATATCTCAAGAGTCACTCGACCCTATACCCTTGCATCGTTCACAGACACTGTCCCCCTCTCACATCGACAAAACCGTCGTCCCTTTCACCTTGCCACTCTCCATCTTGGCTGTCCTCGCTCCAAACTGTATCTGTTCCCAACTGTTAGCACAATCTAATACACCACACCAACCCACACGACATCACCACTTACAGCTCTCTTCTTCTCCCGGCACACAGATTCGAGCCCCAATGTCTTGGCCACAAGCCGTAGAACTCTCTTCTCTGGATCAAGCGCCGTGTCATCACTCCCATTAGCGAAATCGCACTTTTCCCACACTGGTAGCGCCATCGCCCACCCTACGAACCCTTCGTCAAGGTACGGGAACCGGACCTCTCGTCCCCAATGCGCCATGGCGCGGTCATCCCTTCCCAGATTCCTCTTACCCAATCTACCCACGTCGAGTTGAAGTTCATCTACAAGACTGGGATAGCCTCCACGATTATATGCTGTAGCATGCCGCACATAACCTCCAAAGAGTTCATCGGCACCCAGACCAGACAGCAACACACGAGCTGTTGTGCTGTACTCCTCGGGCTTCGGATCCAGCCAAGTCTCGCCCAGCCCTCGTCCCCTTGATGCGAAGTACAGCGCGCAGCCAATCGATAGATCCATCTCCGTGTTGTGAGGGTAGATGAGCCGAACAATCTCAGGTCTGTGCTCTATGTTTTCTGCGTACGGCACATTCACCTATCATTGTCAGCTTCCTTCACAATCTTGATTTGCCTGAACGTACTGCTACGAAACGCCAGGCCCTGCCACCACAGACCTGGCCTAGCTCCTTGAACGCCTTTCTGCCAGTCATCCTATCTGGGCACTCCTCGTACAGGCCTTCCCTAGATAGCTCTGGCTTTTGTCCTGCTATCCGCGGATTCTCAAATGCTACATTGATCAGGTCGATGGCTTGGCCTTCTGGTACGATATCGTGACACAACCTCGCAAGCACCGTGCAATCTAACCCGCCAGAAAACAGAACAGCAACTCTCGCATCTGTTTCTGACGCGTTTGGCGGCAGAGGCACCCCCAAGACGCGTAATTTGAGAGAAGCTTCAAGATATTGCTTCAGATCCCTTACTGCCGCTGAATCAGGGCCTAACCTTGGGTGTGATGAGGGCACCTCCCTGTTAAACACGCCGATGCTTGATATCTGTAAACGTAAGTAGCAGGCTTTTCCAAGGATACCGACATTGAACAACTCACCAGAGATGCATCGGGGTCCCAATCGTGCCGAACGGATTCTATGTCTGCACTCGAGCCCTCTCCCAACTGTATGGTATAGCACCCATCTGCTTCCACCTCCATCCACCCGTCTGCGGGGGTTTCAACCACACTGGATAGAGCGAATGGCATCTCCCTCCGAACAAGTAATGACCGACGTCCAAGGCGATCGCGCCCGTAGTAGACGCGCTTTGTCGGTTTGTCCAAAAAGATGAAAGCAAAAGGACCCTGGATCAACCGCAACGCGTGCAAAACGGCATCAGAAGCCGCACTGCGGCTCGCCTGGACTAGATGCGCAAGGACAGCTTCACCATCGTTGCCCTGTACCGGCTCTCCACCTATAGCCCATGCCTCGCCATTCCAGCAAAGTACTGATCCGGAGGTTTCATCGACTAGAGGCTGGCGGGCGATGTGGTCGCCTCGAAGCGAGAGCACAGTCGAGGTCAATGTGATGAACAGATCCTGCTTGGTCGAATCAATCTTCGCCTGTACGGTACCGATATGATCGGGACCTCTGTTTGTGAGACATCGCTTCAGGTCTGAGGACATGCCATGCTCGGGGCTGGTTGAGATGACACCATGGATGCCACACATGTTGCGTCAGAATACTACTGGACGCGAAGGAATTTTGAAGGAGGCTACAATGAGAAGGTTGATGGAAGCCTGAGGTGACTAGCATTATTGATCCACTCAAAACCATGTCCATGCCCACCATGACCTCCGTCATTACGTTAAAATGCAAATACACAAACAAGGGATCGATAAGTCAAATTCAAGACGGCAATTTAGAAGACCTCCATCAGTCAAGGATACATTCAACAGGGCACTATTTATATGAGTCACTTCATGCAGCCAATCATCTTTGTGGGTTGCTTTCTATTCTCTGTTAAAGCTGAGAGGGGAAAAGATCTATACCTGCAAGAAAAAAAAAAAAACAGATTCGGCAAGTTCTGAACCACGCAGGTCCGTCGAACAGATGCAATGATGCCCACTACAGGCACATCACATTCTCTCTTCCCATGAACCAATCTGACGATTTAGACTCCCTTCTTCAGTCTTATCCCATGCCCTGCCCTTCTGGATCGTTCTCGCGAAACGAGACCAAGCAAAAACAAGACCTGGCAAAAGGGACACAAATATCCGTTCTTATTAAATACATCAAAGGGGACTCATAACCCGCGTTGGGGTTCGCCCAAAAATAGAAATTCCATCATAAATCATAAATCCCATACCAACTTGCTCGCTGCTATTGTTGTTTGCTCATCTTGCTCTTGTTGCTGCAAGATCTATACATTCTCATAATTTTCCTTCTTTATATCCTTCATGTCCCCAGCCTCATTGACCTTCTAGTCAGAGAGAGCTTGGTAGTCCATGTTGGACCAGTCAACCTGGAAGAGGTCCTGCTGAGAGGTTTGAGAGAAGCCCAAGTTGGCGCTTGGGATCTCACCAAATAGTGGTTGGTATTCGTCGACCTTCGGGGCCATGCCGTTGGGGAAGAGAGCAAAGTCCATCCCGTCACCGCTGAATGAATCGTCGAAACCCTCATCAACCTCTCGCAACGAGTTGGGGGTGAATAGCATGGCATTCTCTTGTCCAACGGGGGAAAAGTGTGGGGCAGCTGTGGGCATGGCGCATGGTTGAGGTGCCTGGTAGACGGGCATTTGCTGTGGCATCATCTTAGGATTGGCATAGATGGCCGCCTGCTCAGGCGTGGGGAGCTGAGCAGGGAGCTGCATGTGCGCAGCGTAGAGGTCTTCATTGTCGAGGATGAACGCCGATCCATTCTGGTAAGGGGCATACTGCTCATACGAGCTGGCCGATGCAGGCGAAGTGCTGTCAAGGCCAAGATCCAGGTCCAGCGTTTCAGCCGACGGGATATTGTTGAGAGAAACCCAATCGGTGTTGTTGGGGTACAGAGGGAAGTCGTGGCCCATAAACTGTGTCGGGTTGTCCTGAGGAGGCGTGGGCACGCTGTACGCAGGAGTGGTGGAGGGAGTAGACATGTTACCGAGGGGAGGAGTGGGCTGAAGGGATCCCTCTGCTTGGAATGGCATTTTCTTGCCGTTAGTCTTGGTTCGGACATAGGTCCAACCATGGGCCTTCTCCATGTGCTGCTTGCAGTTTGATTCACGCTTGGACTTGTACGGGCAAGGCTTGTAGAGACACTCGTACATGGCGGGAGCCGACGAGTGCTTGTCATTGTGGTGGCGGTCCATCTCTTTCTCCGTTGGCCATCCATATTCGTGATACTTGCAGGTGGTAACAGGGCACTTCCAGGGCCGAGAGTGAGTCTTCTCGTGTTTTGTCAGGTCACAAGGACGCTTAAACTCTTTGGTGCATCCGGGCTCGCGGCATCGCTTGGGGGCGAGCTCCTCGGGAGAGGCGTTCTTCTTGCGACGGGCCATGGATCTCTGGATCTCCTCTTCGTCCTCCAGCTGCTGGCTCAGAGATCGCTTTACCTTGACGGGGCTCTCGTCAACGTCTACGGGCTTACCAGTTGCCATAGAGATGTGGGTGCCGTCCTTGCGGACACGGACGAGCTCAGCGGGTCGTCCGTTCTCGGCAATGCCACCGATGAGCTTGATCTCATCAGTCCTTTTGGTGGAGTTAGTCGGCTGGCTCAAAGGCACAAAGCTGGGTACATACGAGTCGATATCCATATCGTCGCCGTTGTTCTTGGCGGCGAGTTGTCTTCCGTATTCTAAAATCTGGTCCTTAAGGTCGATGAAGTATCCGTTAGTGTAAGGTCGATCACCGGGTCGAATTTGTTCGCGGTCGCTAAGATATTCGACTGTCGCTTGAATGCATCGGATAGACGTAAGACAGAAATCGAGGTACAAGGCGGCGGTCTTGGTCCTCTCCTTCACACACAAAATCCGATAAGTATTTCCCCAAACGCCTTTGTCGGTCAGAAGTTGACTTACCGGAGCCATAAAGATTAGAGTCTTCTCAAGATCTCGCAGGCAAATGATTTCCTTGGATCGAATGCGGCGAGGGACATCCAGAACAATGGGCTCGAACTCTTTCAGGGTAGGCTTAGCCAAAAGGGGTCGCAGAGTGTGTTCGTGAATGCGGCTGATGGCCTTGGGACCAAGGGTTGGAAGTTTCACTGCGGCGGAAGCGGCAGCGGATCTGGTGATGGCGGAGCGAGTCACCTGGCCCTTTGTCTCCTTTGCGGTGACTGAGGCTCGCTTCTCCATTGTTGAAGCGACGGATGTGCCCAAACCACTGTCCGAAACATGATGTCGAGATTGGCGGACAGAGCGAGGACGCAAAACACGTCGCTCGGCCTCCTTGGTCATGGCTGGGTCTACGATAGGGCCTTCCAGGAAGCCTCGAGGAATGGGAAGACTGGTGTCGCGGAGCGTCTTGGGTTTCGTGGTTTTACTCTTGGGCGACAGTGAGAGGTCTTGCGTCTTTGCAAGAGCCTCGTCAATGTCGTTCAGAGTCAATGCGATGCGACGACGGTTGGCGTCGACGACATCATCCAGGTGAGATTGTGATCGGGGCAGACGAGGTGGAACAAAGACGTCTGCAGAAGAGGCAGTTGAGGTGTGAGAGTGGAAGGTTGCACCCTTGCGGAGCGTAGAGTTGTTCTTAAAGGACGAAGCATCCTCGGTGTCGCTGCCCAGGCGAGTCACCGGAGTCCTTCGACGAGGGTGGGAGAAGGACATGGCTTAGACTTTTGGGGTGGGGAAGGGTAGACAGGATAGTCGACTGATGAAAGAGTCCTGAAGCTACAACGGAGGAAACCGTTAGTTTTCGGGTTTGATGCAATCGAAAAAGATTGGTATTGCAAAACGGCAGATGAGTCACAGTCAAAGTTCCAATGCCCACGCCCAGAAGAGGATGGGATTGACTGAGACTGGGTTGAAAGATTGGTATTGGCCAATACCTATTGGTGTAGGACGATTGACAAGCAAACCTGACACAACAATAGAGAAAGGGGAAGAGTTCCGGCGCGACAGATTGGGGACCGAAAGATAGAAAGGAGAAAAGAAACTGTACCAATGTGTTGCGTCCTGAGGAGTTGAGAGGCCGACAGATAGTCGGTGGGCGAGAGTTCAGCAACAGACGGTGGCGGAAAAGAGAAAGGATGAGGCAAACTGGTCAGGATATAGGGAGCCGGGACGACGAGAAATATATTTTCACGTCACGAGGCGATCCAGCGTTGGATAGATTGATTTGCTTGATGAAAAGATGAACGACGTGTGCGAGTACTCGATTGCTGAAGTGGAAAGACGATCGAGTTGAAGTCGTAGGATTGCGAGAGAGGCGAGCAGAAGTGGAGAGAAGGACGGGGCGCAAACGAGTATATGAGGGACAGATTGCTAAGGGGGGTGTAACGCATAAGTCAAGAGGGTGTAAATCGCAGAGGGAGGGGCCGGGGCAATGGAAGGGAAAGAAATCCAAAGCAGTTGATGGCGGCGGCCTCAGGATAACGACGACGATGATGGGAGGAGTGAAGAATAAAAAGAGACACCAGGACTGAATGCGAAGAAAGGGAGGTTGAAATGGGTGAGAAAGAGAGAGAAAGTGGATCGTGGTTGGGGGGAGATTACCAACAGAGAATAGAGTAAACTAAAGCTAAACTGACGTCCGTCCGCTTCCTCCTTCAAACGTGCTTAGAAACCGAGGGCCTTCCTCAGCCCACGGCTGGAGCATGGCTGACTGCTGCCTGGAGCCCTTGACCAATTAGGCCTAGCTCGGGAAACGGGCTGAGGCGTAGTGTGTGCGGAGGAGGCGGATCCTTGTATGATATCCCTTGATGTTAGCGAATTCTGGCTGGAGGTACATCTGGTCTTAGCACCTGGTCAATTTCGTCGACAACTCGGGAGAGGAGGAGAACACACCAACTGCAGGGAATGGTCGCAAGGGATACCAGCAAAACCCCCCTCGCAGAGCCTCAGAGTTGTCCCAGCGGAGGCAACGGATTTATCTGGTCATGTTACGAGTCTATGTACCTCGTCTATGGGCAACGACCCCCCGATTCCCTAAACTCCGCTACCGTCATCTCCACTGAAATCGACCTTAGTGCTCTTTCTATTCCTCGCACTCCTGTCCGTTCTGGTCAATCCAAAAGACTTGTGGATTCGACTTTCAAAACAATCCAAGAACAAGTTCATGAATGTGGTTGATGAGAGAAGAAGAATTAGAAGAAAAAGTCCCTTCGCTTAGCACCCGCGATAGTCAGTCCGTCATTTTCAGTCTATTTTTTTTTTACTCTCGTTCAAGGCAGACACATTCCAAGACTCGGTAAACACGAAGAGGGTGGGAAGACTCCTAATAGGACACATCGTTGCGTGTTCAACTGTCGCGGCCTCTCACACATTCTTGGTTCATTGAGTTGAAACTGACGAGTCCATGGTATCTTGATTTTGGTCTAGAGCACAACACTGCAGACAATACAGAGGACAATTTACAACTGTGACTTGCCATGACGTGGGGGCTACATGATCGACAAGACCCGTGGACAGAGAGGATACAAAACAGCCTTCGCCATAAGCCTATCGAAACGCCTTGTTGACCACACAGGGATTATTACCACTTTGAGCTGACCGTTTGGGGAGAGGGTTGGCATGATCCCCGGGTGTACTGCAACTCACATCTGACACATGGTCCATTCCCCGTCAGAGTTGCAGTGGATTTATCCTCGTTGATTGGCGTTCTGTTGGACTCCCATGGATGACTGTTTACAATCATCGGGTGGGAATAAACACCCCCTGATATGATGGAGTATTCGCCCTCCATCTCAGCCCTGCCCCATGGGCTGTGCTTGTGCAGATACAGTACGGTAGATAGACGCCTTTGGATCAATACTGGGCATCGAAGAAAAGAAGAAGAAGAAGAAAAAAACCATAACACAGTATCAGACTTCAAGTGCGGCCTTCTATGACGCAGAAACGAGTTATTTTCAACGTCAACTCCGTGTCTTTATCTGGATTGTCTCTGATCAAAAAGTCTAGAACATCAAACTGACATCCAGCAATGCCTCCCCGTGCTTGTTTAGTGGATGATCGCCGCCCGTTGATAGAAACAGTATGTGAGCAACTTGGATAGTCCGCTGACTGGTCTTAGCTCCCTTTTTTTTTTCCAATGATGATGCATTCGCCAATGATTAATGATCTCCGCATTCAAGTCTCTGTCTTTTCCGGACTCTTTGCCTTTGCTGTTGCATTTGCCGTTGCCATTATGCATACAATGCAATCAAAACCCTACAGCAGGGAACATTTACAACCTGTCGACATCCGTCACCAGCTCACATCTGATCCACACGTAGGGCTGGTACGGAATAGGGATGGTGGGAAATGCATGTCGCATCGGAGTGTTGAGTCAACGCCGCATCGCCGGCGTCTGGGGGTCCGTCCTAGAGAGTCCTTGATCAACCACCCCAAAGTCCGGAACGTGTGCTGAAACTGAGGTGCTGTGTCCTAGGTTGAAGAGTGATATATGCTGGGCGATATTGTTCCTGAAAATCTGTTTTTCTTGGGTCGAGATTCAATACCCTGTTTGTTTAATGAGTTGATTGATGTCCTACGACTAAACTCGTTGATTATCCCAACTCGACCATGCAGCAGCACATCACCGCATAAAATTACACCCTGTCCTATCAAGCATTCTATCCTTGGATATCTGGGTACGGAGTACTATTGTTGCTATTCCTGATCTCATTATGGAAGGCCGTTATCATGACACAAACATCGTCCACATGCCACGTATCCACGCAATCCCCCCTCTCCTCTCCTTTCCGATTACCCAGTAATTCATTACCAGTAGTAATGCAACAGAATAGAATCCCGTCACAAATCGGCGACTTCCTAATCCAGTACTCAGCCCTACGCTACGCTACGCTTTTCTGTACGAACCATTGGATGACGCAACCCACGTACGATCTGTCCACTACAGTACATGCCCATGTACAGTACACTGTATGGAATGTCTTCACAGCCAATCAGGCACGAGTTTATCGAGCAGCCTATAACAGAGACCCTCTTGAGCAATATGCACACACAGAAAACAACACTTATTTTTGAGCCCCAGACTCAAGGCACCGGTATTTCTATAATGTCAGGGGCTACGTACGTATGCTGTTTGTGAGGAATTGAATTGGGTCAATAACAGAAGTTCCTCAGAACCTGGATTCTGTCTACCTATTCTCGATACGCAGTGCTACACCCTAGCGACTTCTGTGGAGCTGTGTCCCTGAAGCAAGGGGGTGGTGAATGGTCAAAACTATTCCAGTCATAATGCAGTTGAAGATCTACAGGAATTAAGCGGGCGGAATCTAAGATTATCACCTCAAGGCATCAGAATAAATTTGGTTTCTATTCGTAATGTCTCATTTTTTTTTCCGCTTTGTGAGGATACGAGACTGTCGTTGAGTACACAGGATCCGTAATGATCTGGTTCCTGAACTAGGTTCCTAAATTGTTGCCTGCTTCCAGATCTACGGCCACTATTCCGCGGAACAAGCATATGTTATCGAACTTGGTAAAATCGAGTGTCTCGTTGGGATCCGACAATTTCTTTCAAGGCTTGAGAATGGGATAGGTGTGAAGTTGTCACAAGTTGGTTGTTTTGGTTTTAATGCAACAACACTCACTGGGCACGCAGCGACGTGCATGTAGGGTAACATGTATCATTGTCTGGTCAGGCAATGCAGCTATCATCAAGCACTCCACCGTATAATATGATCACGACGGTTCTTGGATTTCTCTCTCTTCTAATACTGTCAATGTGATGTTCAGGGAAGAGATGCCTCAGATGTAGTAGATGCTCCTGAAACCCTGACGCTCTTGGTCAACTCTCTTCGATAGGTTCACTACTTCATTCTCCAACGTGGACCGACCATGTCCAACACCGCCTCCGTTTACCTCTTCGTAAACTTGTTTGCTGGCTTCTCTGATCTCCTCTCATACTTGAAGGGTTCCGTGATTTTCTTCGCAGCTTTCTTGTCGTACTTCTCCTCAAAATCCACTGACCGTTTCGCTCCAGGAGGCCAGTCCTGTTTGTCGTCGGAAGTAGGTGGACTGGTCTTGCAAGAGGAAGAACTCATGACTTGAGATGAGACAGAATAAGAATCGAACCTAGGAGATGGATATTAGCTTCTTGGGGGGTTGGGGGTCACACCTACCTTGATACTCCACGAGTTACAGAAGGACTTGGCTTTGGGATGGCGGATGGTGAAGATGAACCCTTTTATACTCCAAAAAGGTAGACCCGAACAGTTCAATACGATGTACAGTCTGGACTTGGTACCAGTACCACCATACTCCAACAAAGAAGTTGCCTTTCGTGCCGACGCCCTGTACGGGTATAGTCAAGAACAATGGTATTGTAACCTTCCATCTTGCTACGTGCACAACTCATCACCACCACTGCCATACTGCCAGGACATGCAGAATTGAGAAATGCATGCACCTTGCTACCGAGAAGAATCAATCGAGAATAAAAGATTACATAGCACGGAAAAGACACTGATCTGGTGCATATCATTGTGGTCTGACCTTGACCAGAATCTCTATTCCTCTGCAAGACATAGAGACGGCACTTAAGTTATATGATTTTCTGATATTCGTCACCATCAGAAGAAAATGAGAGACAATGCAACATTGCGGAAGCCTTCTACAAATGAAAACCATTCATAGAACTGATACAGACACCTCAAGACCACTTCTCAATACCCGACACGGCCTTTTCCCCTCTCGACTGTATCCAAGATGTATCTGAAACAGCATTAGGTTGTGCATCAATGAGAACAGTAGTCAAATATTTTAACCTCTACCTGGAACTTCTATAGCATGTAACTGGGATTTAAGCCTCAACAGAATACTTGGCTATGCTAATAAGAATGGTGTCGTTGAAATGGTCTACACGGATACTTCGTCTATTATCATGCTGATGCAATTACCGAGCAAGTTCTATTATAGTACCTTGACAAAAGCTGAATTATATATTGTTCCCGTTTTGAATATCAAGCAAAATCCCGTCATGCGCCGTTTCCTGGTTTCCTTTTCACTTTGATGTTATACATGACTCCATCCGTTGAATGCAAGAACCTGCATCTCATCAATCAAGCAGAAATCCCCAACTTCCTTCCTATCCGCTCCTTCTCTCTCCCACCGTGCTAGACGCCTTCGAACAACCATTGCCTCGTATGAGAATGTCACCCACCGCAGCACCCGGTTGACCCATAACCCAAAGAATATCTCCAATGACGATACCCATGCACCTGTCTCCGGATGGACAGCCTTGTAGGCCTCCACAGAGTACCCAACTCGTACCTGTGGATTAAGGAAGACACCGCGGGTTCGCGAAAGGGGATTGTCGGCATGGATGAGACAACACTCTGAACCTTCGAGGTGGTATTCCGCAAGAGAGTCGGGGACAGCACGAAAGCGGAGTTTGGACGAGGAGACAAATGGCTCAGCAGGCATGGCAACTATTCGCATAGTATCAGCATCAACATTGCCGGTATAAGATATCTGATTAGAACCTACCCATGCCATTCCAACAACTGGTAACTGGAACAGCATCTGCATGGTTGATCATGGCGTTTCGCGAGACGCTTGATCCGAAGTAAGGCCATCGTTGCATGAGATGTGGCGCTCCTTCAATGTCTCTCAAAGCAAACGTATCGTAGTATAGTGGCGGATGAGAGAAGTCGAGGGAACAAGCAGCAGCGTACTCTCCTCCGTTGGTGTTGAGTAACTTGAGAACATCATCCGTCTACGTTGATCAGCTACTGCGACGCTCCTGATTGACCAATCGATATCATTCGGACTTACGGTAAACACAACATCATTTAGAAAGAGGATCTTGTCGAAATGGATCCCCTTCTTCTGTAGAGTAAACAAGTCCTGCAACGACTTGTTCCTTAGGTTGGCCAAATACGGGATTCTTCTCAACTCCTTCTTGCCCTTTCTCGTCTCGATCCAGCCCTCGCCCTTTGCCTCGTTATCCATCTCGTTCTGATGTGTCACATCAGATAGATCAACCTTATGGGGCACACCTCGTCTCTGTAGTTCATCCCGTAGACCCCGCAGCTCGTCCTTGGTATTATCCCAACTTCCACTTTCGTACACACTGACAAAGACATTCTCCGGTTTGAACACCTTTGTCAATTCCAACACAGCATTACTCCAGTGATCCTTCAAAATCTTGCCATTGTTCCAATGCAGGCTCGCAATGTAGATGCGCTCGGCTGGCACAGATGGCGGAGGGGCAGGTGCGTGATCGGCATTGAGAACATCCTGATGAATACGGAGACAATCGAAGACGGTTACGACGAGGAGAAGAATGAGGGCGATTTTTGGTGCGCGCGAACGAAGGATGCGGCGGAAGTAGAGCCGATTCCCTGGCGATATCATGGCTGCTCTTAATGTGCATGTGAATATGTTGAGTATTCAGGACAGCGAAGCAGCATCATATGATGGCTTTCTAAAGTGGTCAAGGAGAGAGGATGGGGAAAAAAAGAAGGCTGAATGTAGAGCAGATAGATTTCATGTATGATACCCATATGAATCAAGGGCAATCATTTTGCATAACTGAGACCATCCAGTAAAAGGGAAACGATCAAGAATGGTGAACAAAGTAAGGAATGGAAGTCGATCCCTTCGGCTGATGTGCCGAATATTATTGAACATCTAGTCATGGTGCAGGAGAAACAGGCAGTTCTAGCTGTATTGGCGGGTGGCTCTGAACCATTATTCGCCAAAGGTGCCATAAATGCCCCCTTGCACATGCTGCTCTTCAGGGGTAGCGTCAGGGCCACACCACCCATGGATCCAAGTCCCGGCGGGCATTTACGGCAGTGCAGGTATCCGCATAAATGCGGACGAGCAATAAGGTACAGTACTACTCGTACTTTTACCCCTACTACCCCTACTAACCCCATGCAAGTACCACATTGAGAAAGGCACCTTTTTTTTTTTGTTTATTCTTTCTTCTTTTCTCTGTCGTCCAGCCAGACCCTCATGACGGGCAGATATGGAAACACGGGATGGCAAGTAAAATCAGTCATTCAGTTCACCAATCTTCAGCACTTGGTAAGCACTCAATTATTACGAGACTACGAAACCGTTTGGTCAACATACTTGACCAATCATGTCATAAGAAATTACTCAGCCCCCTAGTTCTTTACTACAGACAGTACAATACGAGATTCATTTCATCGAGATAGTAGTAATAGTACACTGGACAGCCCCTTCGACCCCTGGTTCACTCTTCTAATGACGTTGAGTAGTATCATAAGAGCTTCTTTGGTTTTGTTTCAATCCGCCTTAACAAGAACCATTATTGGTTCAGATACGCCATCTACCTTGCAATTCTTGACTTAAAACCACAACCCTAACCCAACAACCTCGTCGAAAATGTGCCAATGGAACATCATCTCTTTCCACCTGGAGTATTCCTTTATTTGGCAAAGTGGAGATCATAACCGAGCCACTTCCTTCGAAGGACTTGTTCGACAGTGAGGCCAGGGTAGCCGTATGTGAGGGGCAGGAAGAAGTACCAGCCAGCGACGACAACAGCAAGAACAGCGAAGCAGACGAGCCAAGCGACAAGCATGCTCTGACCAGCAAACCTCTCCTTGGCGGTAACGTGGTGACGGGGGCTGGGGGTCGCCTTCTTGTCCTTGATCTCAATCTCCTCGGCAGGCTCAGAGTTGAAGATGAATTCCAAAAGGGCGCCAGCAACAAGGCATGATGCCAGGTGGGCGGGGAGGTAGTGGTGCAGGAAGAGCTGTCGGCCCATCAAGTAGAAGGGGAAGTAATGAGTCGCCCAGGCAAGGAAGAAGAAGCCGGTAGAGTTATACAAACGTGAGCGGGTACCTGTAAGATTGTTAGCGGTTATGCGGTTGTACAAGCAAAATCAACATCACGAAATACTCACGTCGGTCAAGGGCATCAATGCCGCGGCGGAGAGACACCTGATCAGCACCAATGATGCCGGCATAGACAGCCAACAGACTGCTGGCAATCCACCAGCCGATGGGGTTACCAAGGAAGTAGATTTGCTGACGGGTCTCGCTCTGAGTCCAGAAGCTGACACCCCGGAGCAGGAATGGCCACTGGTAAGGGTGGCTAGAGTAAGGGTGACTGCTGGTGAGCTTGCTGTTGTGGTAGAACATGGCTCGCTGGAGCTCGAACCACTTCTGAAGGAAGGGCAGCTGCTTGACCTTGCGCTCGGGCTTGTTACGGCGAGGGTCGTCGGCAGCCAGCGAAGGGATGTCCTCAACAATCCAGACATTGGAGCTGGGCGCGATCTGCTTGTTACCGTTGATCTCCTGCTGCTTGTAACCCCACTCGGGAAGAGGTTTGGTGTGAGTCCACATGGCAACCTTGCTTGGGTAGTGTATGAACTTGAAGTGACTGGCGACGGACTTGAAATCCTGGTTCTTCTTGCCGTGCTCGATGCGAATCTCGAACAAAGTGTCATTCTGCCTCTTGCCCAGAGCCTCCTCAATGGCAACACAGGTGAATTCTTGGTTGGTGGGATAGTAAGGAGAGGCAACGTCGTGGGACAGAAGGATCTTGTTGGTGCCAATATGTCGAAGACGGACCAGGTCGTGGTTCTTGACCTTACGGCCCGTCTTCTTGTCGTCGTTCATAGGCAGAATTTCCCAGTAGTTGTTTGTGTCGTTGTAAGGGTATCCAGTAACCTGCTGACCCTGGCTGGAAACACGGCCATCATCGTAGCGGAGGGGGTACTTGTCCTCGTGACTGTGGAGGTAGGTCTTGGTCTCCTTGTGGCGGATGCTGATACTGTCATAGTAGTGGATATCGATTGAGTTGGCCAACATGACATTGTCGCTAAGAGTCTCCTGGAACTCGGGAGTCATGAAATCGTCTCCAGGACCAGAGCGGTAGAGGACAGCAAAGTGGACCTGGAACCAGAAGAGGTAGAAGATGAATGGGAGAATAATCAGACCGACGGCGCGAGCGGCAAAGTGCTTTCCAAACTCGGCGAGGCTGATGGCACCTCCGGGTCGGTTGACATTGAGGAGTTCCCAGAGGTCAATGGCGACAGCGGAACCGATAGTGACAAAGGCAAAGACACCGACATACTTGACAGAAATATCGCAGGACAAGGCGAAACCGGTGAGGATCAGCCACTTCCACCATTTCCTGGAGAAAGGTTCGTGTCGAAGCTTGTAGAATTTGATGTAAAAGAGCAGACTGCAAGCCATGGCAAGAATCAAGCTTGCGTCAAGGAGAATCAAGCGAGTCTGGCCGATGTGGGCGTTATCGAGGAGGATAAGACCGGCGGCGAGGATACAAGCAGGAAGACTGTAGCCGGATTCCCACATGATCAGGTAGGTAACTGAGACGGTAAGGGCACCAAGGATGGCGGGCAAAGCTCGGTAGGCGACGTAAGGGACCTTGTTGGCGATGTAGGAGTCGCCGATGTTTTCGAAGTGGAAGTTGCCATCGTAGCCGACCAACCAGCCCATAAAAGCAAAGAGAAGCTTGCCGAAGGGGGGATGGACATCGAAAAAGTAGGTTCTTTCGAGGTAGTAGGAGGCGAACTGGTGCCGAGGTGTTAGTTGGATATATTGAGGAGGGCATGGGAGATTGAAGCTCCAATGTAGAGCTTAGTTTGGCATTGCGTACCTTTCCAAAGTGCACCTCATCGAAGACGACCTCGTTAGGATGGCTGATGCCCCAGAAGCGGGTGATAAAGGCCAGGGCAGTGATGACGGCGAGGGCAAACTTGTAATCGCGGTTAGACTGAGCGTTGGCGCGCTGGGCACCAGCTTTAGCTAGCTTATCAAGCTCGATGTCAGGTCTGAAGACATCCTCAGCACCCTTTTTTGTGGGCGCACTCCTTTGACGCAGGCTGCCCTGAGGCGAACTGCGCGCCATGATGGAGAATCGGTCGAAAGTAGAATAATCCGACTGTAGGGTGAGAGAAAAGAGGTCAGTCGCGAGTCTGATCGAGGTGCTGGTGAGAGACGAAGAGAAAGGAGAGAGGACACGTTAAAGTGAAAGGGTTGATTGGCCATGATAAGCTGGTACAGTGGATTTACACAGGGAGCAGCCACGTCTTACAAGTCAAATCCAGCACCACAAAAAAAATCTACATACCTCGAGTATAGTAATGGATGGGAAAAGAAAAGATGAGAAAATGAAACGTAGAAATTAAAGGGAAAAAACGAATGAAAAGAAGGAAGAAGGATCAGAGGTCGTTCAGTGTAAAAAAACAGACACCCACAGCTCGAAGGGGGAAGAAAAGGGAAAAAGGAAAAAGAAAAAGGGATGAGGATGAATTGAGGAAGAAGAGAAGAGAAACCCCTTTTACTGGAGATGCACTAATTCAAGGTACGGTGCCTCCAAGCTACCTTAACAGTGCAGGCTAAGATACAGTAAAAGCAATGATGGGAGCTCTCAAGGACAAGTCAGGGTATGTGCTGTGTCCTCCCAGCTGATGGACGGCAGGGATAATTTTGATGGAGAACAAGGTGTCCCGTCCCCACCCTGGTGGAAGTTCTGGCCACTTGTCAGATGAGATAGGACCCAAAACATGGAAAGCAAATAGCTGCATTATTAGCTAAGCTGGTGACGAATCAATTTGTGAATGAGCTACAGGTGTCGATGAGTGTTGCATTGGTGATCATGAACGAGTGAGTATATTATAGAATCAATTATTTGTCTATAAATTCTGAAGTATGTAGGCACCTGGAATGTCAGTGGAAGAGCGGAAGAGGTCCATGTTGACTGACAGTAGTAGAAGTGGACGTACGTTACCTACAGTACCTACCGATCGAGGGGGTGATCATTCTTATCGATAACGCCCAACAACAATAACGGTACTCGTAATTACCAGTACCTACCTATCCAACTATCCAACCGTGATATTTCGATATTTCGGCATTGATCTGACCACGGACGAGAGGCATTGACATTGATCTAGCTAATTGAAATATTCTGCTTACTTTATTATTGTACTGGAGGAAGTAATAGCTGTACAGCCTCGAATGACACATGGAAGATCCCCATCATGATAACTTGCAATGGTACTGATGTTATGATACCATCTTTCAACAACACATTTCAATAGCAATGTTCTATCTCTGTATATAATTAAAGGACAAACGAGAACCAACACGTAGTGTAAAACATTATCTTCTTATTAGAAACCCAACTACAAGTTGGTCGTCCAACGTGTCTTTTCCGCGGCCAAGCTCCCATCCCCATCTCAAATCCCGCCGTTCGCCGGAGGGCGCAAGGCGGGGCAGATTCCCCCTCCAACCCAATCCTGTTACAATGAGTCGGCCGATCAAGGAGCTCTCAGGTACTGTAGTAGAATGAGTGTCTGTCTATCCATGACAATCCTACTGAGCCATTGTACCGAAACAAGTAATTGTTTAAAAGGAATTGATTTTATGGTCAGCTTGAAAAATTCCCCGCCAATTCTAATCACCCAGAAAAGTAAAGGTGCATAGCATAAGTGCTCATATTAATCCATCTTTTTTACCCCTCGAACTTCGTGTAGGTCGGCTTTCCTTTCCTCTTCCTCTTCCTCTCCCCTCTCCAGCAACACCATCCCGACACTCCTCAATTCAACTTCATATCCTCCTTCTCATTGTCTCCCAATTCTCATCTCTTCCTCAGGTACGTTCGTTGTCATCTCAGTCCTTCCCAAATGCTCTTCTCTTCTGCAACACGTAGAGCACCCCGCCTTATCTCGTCGATTCGGACGGCTCGTCCCTCGTCTCTGGTTGTTCAACATAGGTTCACACCTACGATTAGATATAATTCTACAATGGCAGATCAAGTTGTTGTTTTCACCAAGAACGCCCCCGCCCGTAAGTTCTTCATCAATTCTACATATAGGTAGACATTTCACTCACACTACTCACAGCTGTTGGCCCTTACGTATGTTATACCTGATATATGACCGCCCCATCGTCATGTCTAACCTCGAAAACAGTCCCAGGCCATCAAGACACCTACCGCCATCTACTGCTCCGGCCAGATTCCCCTCACTCCCGAGGGTACGCTCCTCCAGGGCTCCATCGGTGAGCTGACTGAGCAGTGCTGCAAGAACCTCGAGGCCGTCCTCAAGGAGGCCGGTTCTTCCATCTCCAAGGTCGTCAAGGTCAACATCTTCCTCTCTGACATGGCTCACTTTGCTGTAAGTTTCTCTGCGTTTTATGAGTTACACATTTATCTAATTTACTACATATAGCCCATGAACGCCGAGTATGAGAAGTGGTTCTCCCACAAGCCTGCCCGCAGCTGTGTTGCCGTCAAGACCCTTCCCAAAGATGTTGATGTCGAGATCGAGGCCATTGCTCTCCCTTAAGAGCCTATCTAGCCAAGAAAGCGCAAACGATCTACAAAATACAAAATAAAATCCCGTAAACCAAGCATCAAGCGTCCCAATTCTGTTTGCCGATACCCCTCCATCCTACTCATACTTCTCACTCTTGACCCCAAGTAGCCAATCTCAATTCGTCCAGGATATCCACCATATCATGAGCCTCCAATATCTCGCAAATGTTTCTACCAGATTGAAGAACCTCCTGAGCCGCGGACTCTGGAACATGCCTTCCCGCGTTGACTTCATCGAACCATTCGTAGATATAGTCATTTGCCAGGTTCAGCTCACTCATTTTGTCCACTGCGCCTAGTTCGGCCCTCGCATCCAACAGTTGTAGAGCCCATGCCTGAGCCCATAAAATAGCGCAGACGGTGCTAATGTTGGTCTTGAGAGACTCCGTGGGAATGGCTTGGTGATGAAAGATCCCGGCGTCGTTGCCACTAGAAGTCGAGAGCGCGGAGGCGCCCAGAAAAGGAACAGGAACGGCTTGGGCGTTCGGGCATCGCTGTTGATAGTTGTTTCGGAAGTTCATGATGTATTCTTTGCTGGCCTGCAGGCATTGTTCGTAAACCGTCCTAACAAGCTGACGATGCTTGATAAGAGTTGCGTTAGCAGAGCGTGATCGATCATGGCCATCATATGGTTGGCACGGCGTTCGCAGCGACATGCCCTGACTGACAGCGTCCCAATCAAAATCATTCTCCCGATACAGTTGATGCTCGTGTAGATAGGTGATCCCTGGTGCGAATTGAGGATTTGTGTTATGCATGTCCTGCAACAGTGCACCTAGTCCTCTCAAGTCGGGATTGCTGAGTCGCCTCGAAGCATGTGAGTCTTGTGGGGGAGTGCTGAGCTCCATCTCAGACACAGCAGATGATGCTCGGTCGTAGATGAAGAAGCTGGGGGACGTAGGTCTCTCACATGGAGACATGATGAAGATTTGGGTGATTTTTGGTCAAGGTGGCTCTGATCGGAGGGTAACCAGGTGTATATAAATACGTGAGACTCAACAGTCAATACCGATGCGGATTCATCATTCATCATTACACTGAAACCAACGTAAAATCTAGAATCCAAGTAACACAATAAGGGATGCCATCACTAGGCGGCGAACAAAGCTTGTTTTCAAACTTGGTCTGAAATTTCAATTCATTATCTCGTAGGGTTATGTGCTTTGTCTAACGACAACACAAGCTTCTGTATTCATCTAAACCTCAAGCACATTGTCTAGGCACTCCAGATAACAACTCTACCGTCAACACCGCTGGCTACGTTGTTTGTTAGCTTTGACACAAAGAAAAAGAAAGAATAGACAATGAATGAACCATGCCAACTTACTGCTGAACTTGACAACACGGTCGCCGCTGGTCTCAAAGGCTCGGACAGTGCTGATAGTGTTCTGGTGAGTAGTCTTCAGCTGCGTGTCATCCTTGGCCTTGCCCTTCAGATCCATTTGCTTGAACATGTTCAGGGCAGACTCCTCACGATGCTCACCAAGACCAGGTCGACCCTTGGTCTCGATGGCTCCAACAAGCTTCCAACCACCCTCGTTGCCCTGGAAGCGGAAAGCCTCGCAGTCGTAACCAGCTGCAATGATCTCATCCTCGCTGCTCCAGATCAGACTCTTGAAAGGAAGCAGCTGTGTAGTCAAGGTTACGACAGCACGAGGGGGCTGCTCAGGGCCAGAGGGATAGACCACTGTAATGCTGCTATCATGGGCAGCAAATGCAAGGCTCTCTCCGCTAGGGGAGAAAGAGACGGAATGGACCCAGCCAGCCGAGTTGTTCAGATACTCTCCGCAGACCGTATTGAAGGGAAGTCGTTCACCCCAAACGCCAGGAGCCGGACGAGCATCCATGCCCTTGATGAAAGCGGAGAAGACTCTGGCATGAGCATCAGTTGAGCCTGCAGCAAGAAGAACTGAGTTGGGATGCCATGCGACGCTCGTGATAGTACTGCGGATAGGCTTCTTGAGGTGCTTTGACACCCACCAGTCGTTCTCCTCCTCGAAGTAGCAGACGGCAATGACACGGTCACCAGAACCGACAGCGAACTTGGTTTCGGAAGGGGACCAGCGCACAAAAGTCGCAGCTCGGCTAATTCGGAGGAGGACCAGAGTAGGCTTGTATCCGGTAGGAGAGGGCTCCCAGACGATGGCATTACGGTCTGGCATCACATCATGTCAGCTAATGATACAACTCTGTCGCTTGTTCACACATACCCTGAGAGCATGTGACGATACGCCCACTGTTGGGAGCAATATCAACACTGGTAACAGTCTTGTCGTGACCCTTCAGCTCATCTTGGAGCTTGTAGTTGTTGCCGACCTTGCCGTAGAGCTGAACAGAGGTGTCTCGAGCAACGGCCAGGACGGACTGATCGGCCGCAAAGGAATGGTCGGCGATTGGATGGTGGAAGAGGTGATGAACTTCAGGGGCTGCCATGATGACTAGATTGGAGAAGGAAATTCGCGATAGGAGTAGCTCTCTACTATCGCTAGTAAAGTCGAATCTTTGGATTATTGGGAAGAGGATGGGGTTGGAATTGGAGGCTGACTTAGGTGTCTGGCGGGGGGTGGGGACTGGGGAGTTACGTAGATGCACAGAACCAGGGCAGCTCCAGTGAGCTAAGTCCGCTAACCAACACCCCGAAAGCCGGCCCCATGCGGTCAAGCTACACGAGGCTGATACATTGAGTTAGACTTCCATGGTTGGTGACAAAAAATCTCCATCTTCAACAACATCTTATTCCAACGACTGCGCGAGCGCGCACACCACCAAGCATTGTTACTATTGTTGCTCAATCGATATCCTGAGAATATTCCACAGTCATATACAGCGTATCTGAATTCGCATCGCCATGGCCGCCGCAGTCGCCGCCCCGCGGGGTCTTCAGCCCAACTCATCTTTGCCCGCCAAGGTTCAGCCTATTCCTCCAAATCAGACGTGAGTCCGTTACTTGAAGGATTTTTTAATACGTGCGCTAATTATCAAAGGCTCTATGTAACAAACCTACCCTCTTCCAAAATCCAAAAAGCCGATCTACGAACCGCACTCTACATGCTCTTCTCTACGTACGGACCTGTACTGGATGTTGTCGCCTTGAAGACGATGAAGATGCGAGGGCAGGCCCACATCGTGTTTCGAGATATTCAAGCAGCCACACAGGCTATGAGGTCGTTAGAGGGACAGACCTTTCTCGGACGAGAATTGGTATGTACTGTATACTTATTTGTACTGCAGACTATGTCTAATATGTTCGAATTAGAAAATCCAATATGCCAAGTCCAAGTCCGACTTTGTCGCCAAACTAGATGGCACCTTCAAGATCCCGTCGAGCGCGGGCGCCGCAAACGTCGAGCAGACCGAGCTACAACAGAGCATCTTCAGCGCCCCCCCTCCCGGGGCAGCAGCCTCGTCGGGCACTGGTCTCCCAGCTAAGCCTGCCGCTGCGAACGTGGACCATGTAATGCAGGACGCTGGAACAACAGATGGTCGTGGTCAAAAACGAACCCGTGACGATGAGGACGAGAGCGATGACGACGTTGCCATGGAGGAAGATAGTGATGATGATTAATGACTTATGCGGACGGCAAGCGGCTACAACAGACAGAGAGCAAGCCCATACTTCGCATTGGCCTGAATTGCCTCACTGGAGCGCCATCTCTTTGGGTATCCACAATCCGACACAGCCTCCTACTAATCCGAGCCATATGGTGAGGTAGTTGGCCCTGGTGCATTCGAAATGTGAGATGGCATCTCCGAGCAGACATGGGTGAACAAAGAAGGATGGGACGCCCGTCAAAGGGTGATGCTGTAAGCAAGGTGTTAGTTAGACCGACGAATTTTAACGATACCCAGAATTCCCCAATTGACTTGTGCCCACAGCTCACACCCCTCTCCTGGCGCCTCTACTCACGTCTGCTGAGATGCCGCCAATGTTCCCGAGTGAACGGAGACCAGCTTTATATTCGTCAGGGACAAGCCGGCGAAAGACCGTGTCTATGTTAAACGCCTGCTCATCTGCAGGGAGATCTCGTAGAGTGAACCAGAGGCAAGGTACACGATAAGTTGGGTGAAGATGAATTTCATATTCAACCATACCAGCATCCGGACGTGTTTCATGCTTTATAAGGGACGCCTAAATGTATGAAATCATAAGACGAGATCCTCTTCCTTGTGACACATTAAAAGTCAAGGAGTGCTTACCTCATCAGCTTGTTCGGAATCCATCATGTTTTGATCTATTCCTGACGGTGACACATCTCTATCTGCGCTTGTACTCCCCGAAAAGGAGAAGTTATCCAAGTCTTGAGAAAGATCTCCATAATCGAGATCTCTTTGAAGAGGTCTTCTGATCTGAACATACGTAGTATACCCGCCTTCGAAGAGGAAATTCGCATCAAGCGCTGTGCATGTCCTGAGCTTCCACCGACGACGTTCAGGTCCAAGCGAGGCCTGACAATACGCCCTTTCGAGATGGTGACAAGCTTCTGTGAATTCCTCCGGGCTTAGGGAAGGGAAATTTTCAATACTCATGATGTCGATCTATGTCAGCAAAGAAAAATAAAACATCGTTTATATCGTATTAAAATTCCTTTGCTACCTTGATTTCGAAGCCGACGTTGAAATAAAGCCTTCGTGCTCTTCAACTTGTCCGCCGTCGTGAAACCTTTGTGATCAGGGTTTGGTCTCAGAAGCAGAGAAAGGCCCCACGGCAGGTCCTTCCGGGGCCCGTTAGCGGTGGGTTACGTACTCCCTAGGTCGTCAATTGCCATTTACGTTAACACCAAACTGAGGCATGTGCAGCTTAAGCTACTACGCACCTACCTAGTCTAGTACCTGGGCTGCTGCTGAAGGTTGACTCGTGCTTCGCTAAGAGCTACTGCGAGACTGGACAATTGTCCTCATTCTTGAGCATCCCTGACGAACAGTAATACATATAACCACTTATACGTCAAAATTTTGGTAACTTATTTCCTCAATCCACTGGTAGAAATATTCTTTACCACTCTTACATGGGAGAAAGGAAACAAAAACTAACATTTGTAGAAACTCTCCTGGACGCCTTCATCCCCTTACATCGCGGCTCTGGTCTCCAAATGACTATCCCCGAAATGAGAGAGTGTAGTTCCTGACTTCAATGATCCGCGACCCTTTCAACCTCCACCGAGCAACGAGCTCCTTCAAACCCTCCCTCTCTCGAACCTCGTCTTCGTCGAACCAGCCGGCTGCGGCTCCTCAATCCGAGAAATATTCAGACGCCATGTCCTTCGCCATCCCTCGGAATGTTCCCTCCTTTGGGAGTGCCCAGCGCAACCTCGAAGATCAAGTCTGGGGCTCTGGCAAGCAATCCAACACCCTGCCCATGTACAAGGACAAGCCTTTAGGACACCGTGACAGACAACCGTTTTGGAAGCGCAAACGTGCATTAGGCTTTGTTGTCTTCATTGTCCTGACATTTCTCTACTGGACGGGTGGTTCATCGAAAACACCGGCAAGGAAGAAGTATGTTCGAGGAGACTGGAGCTGGAACGCCCTATCTCAAGATGATAAAAACCCTGATTGGGATTTCAGGAGGGAAAAGGTTGTGGAAGCGTTCGAGCTGAGCTGGGACGCTTACAAACGCTATGGCTGGGGTATGTTATGATGCTGTTGCTGTCACCTATGAAGATGGACTGACTGTTTTGCTACAGGCTATGATGAGTACCATCCCATCTCTAAGAAGGGCAAGAAAATGGCGCCTAAGGGACTTGGATGGATCATCGTTGATTCCCTCGACACCATGATCCTGATGAACATGACGTCTCGCGTTCAAGATGCCCGAGAATGGATCGCCAAGTCCCTGACCTACGACCAAGATCAAGACGTCAATACTTTCGAGACGACCATTCGGATGATGGGCGGCCTTCTCGGCGCACATTATCTTTCCAACGAATTTCCCGAACTGGCTCCCCAGACCGATGATGACCCAGGAGCCCCCGGAGAAGATCTGTACTTAGAAAAGGCTAAGGACCTGGCTGACCGGTTGATGAGCGCCTTCGACTCACCTTCTGGTATTCCCTATGCAAGTGTTAATCTACACAAATACGAGGGCATCCCATCACATGCCGATTATGGTGCATCCTCCACGGCGGAAGCCACAACTCTGCAGCTAGAGCTCAAGTATCTGGCTAAGCTTACGGGCGAGAAGGATTTTTGGGACCGCGCCGAAAATGTCATGAAGGTCGTTGACGATAACGGTGCTCGGGATGGACTCGTCCCCATCTTCATCTCAACCAAGACAGGCGAGTTCCAGGGCGAAAACATTCGACTCGGTAGTCGCGGCGACTCGTACTACGAGTACCTGATTAAGCAGTACCTCCAGACGAACAAACAGGAGCCTATCTACCAGGAGATGTGGGACGAGGCGTTGCGCGGAGTGCGCAGACATCTGATCACGTACACTGAGAACTCGGAGTTCACCATCATAGCAGAGCGACCGACAGGACTCCAACAGCCCATGGAGCCTAAAATGGATCACCTTGTGTGCTTTATGCCCGGCACAATCGCATTAGCAGTTACGGGTGGCTTGACCGAGGCCGAGGCGCGCAAATCACCAACGTGGTCTGCAAAGGACGAAGAGGATATGGCGCTCGCTCGTGAACTGATGCACACATGCTGGGGCATGTACAAGGCCATGGCAACTGGCCTATCTGCGGAGATTACCTACTTCAAGATTACCCGACCACCCCCGGCCAACACTGCTCCTCACAATGCTCCCAAGACATTCGACCCTGACCCCAAAGCCAAATGGCGCAAGGATTACATCGTGCACGCCAACGATGTGCACAATCTGCAGCGACCGGAAACGGTAGAGAGTTTGCTGTACATGTGGAGGATCACGGGAGATGTTCAGTACCGAGAGATGGGGTGGGAGATGTTCAAATCGTTTGCTAACCACACAGCCGTTCCCAACGGCGGAGGTTTCACAAGCTTGAGTGATGCCAACGTAGTACCTCCTGTGGTACGAGATAATATGGAGAGCTTCTGGCTGGTAAGAATCACGAACACTGCGCTGGCGAGATGGCAACTAACGCGATAATATAGGCCGAGACACTCAAGTATCTGTACCTTTTGTTCTCTCCCAATGATTTCTTACCTCTGGACAAGATCGTGTTGAACACGGAAGCGCACCCTTTCCCGCGATTTGACATGGGCCAGCTGTTCTCAACAGGATGGCAACGCAAGCCAAGAGATGCATCCGGCAAGATGGCGGACAAGCCAGTTGCGGAAGCGAAGAAGGGAGAACCCGAGACATCATAACAATACCTTAATATGTGTTGGATGACAAGAAAATATGAACGGGAGTGAATTTGTATAACAGAGTTTCTTGATTGTTCCTCACAGCATGTATCGAGAATGGGTTGCAACGGACTGCATTGGATTGCCGTAGGGCAGGTTGTTTGTACAAGATGTAGCAATAATCGGCATGTGAATGGAGATGCCCGCTCGTTGAGCTGAATCCGGGGTGCAGCTTGCATGGTGATCTGGTGACTACTAAGCGGCTCGTGCACGAGCAGGGAGACGGTTCTGTGGACCACCTACAGCCCAGAATAGGTAGGATAATGGACATTGATTTAGATGACATGACTGGGAGGAAAAAGCACACACATCCTGTCGAGGAATGTGGGATTTTACTGAAGTCACATATCGTCTTGGCCCTTTTATTCCCCCCCTAGCATCTAAGTTAAAGGAATTCCCCTCTCCTTGTAAAATAGGTAGAGGGACAAGGTTGTAAAATCCCCCAATTGTTGGTTATCGTGGATGGTCATGCCCAAACACGGGAGATAGATAGGAAAGGATAGGATGATAATGCTTGTTCCGTTATCAGAGATACGAAAACAACTCATGAGACATTTCATCGGGGGCTGCCGCTCAACCGAAAGGGGGGATCTATCTGTATGGATAACGTTCAAGGTGGCGGGTACCTTGTGGTTGGTTTGGAGCCGATGGCCTCTTTCTTCTTCTTCCTAGTCTTCTACGTTGGAGTCTGCGTTGATGTCTAGAATTGGAATTGGGTTTCTTTTCTGTTGTTTTTGACAGCATGTGTCAGGGCGTTGGTGCTGGCGCTGGTACTGGTACTGGTACTGGTACTGGTGCTAATGTACAAGGGATTCCATGTTCACAGCAAAGATGGTGTACCGTGGATTGCACATGTGAAGAGATGGGTTGGAGTACAGTAGAGTATTACCGTCGATAGCTTAGCTTATCCTTGGGGTGGATGGGTCGATAAGTAGCAAGGTAGACAGGGGTGTTGAGTGACAGCCAAGAAGTAGCATCGCTGTGTGATTTGAAGGCGGTATGTGAATTATTATTGCTTGGTATTGGAAATGTTGGTTGAAAGCCGAGTTAAGAAATATGTAGTCGCAGGCGAGGTTCTTGGTCAAGGACAAGGTGGAATGACAGGCCCGGTTGATAGGTAACTGGGGGAGAAAAGAGGCGGCATGGATATGGATTTTGGTGGTCTTGTGGCGTCTTCTGGGCCAGGACAAGGATTAGAGGGGTGAGTGGGGGTTTGAAAGAAAGCCCAACCAGTGTGAGAGATAACGTTAAGGTTGGCCATTGAAAGGAAGAATGTAACTGAATGAATAACTTGACGTATAAGTTAGTTATGGGGAAACGATTGATTGATCTACCAGTAGAACTCAGTTCTGACACGTAGTGACTGTCGAGTATCGAAATCGGATATCGATGCGCGCGAGGGATTATGGTAGTCATTGTGTGCAAGTGGTGTACTGTAGCAGAACAGGCCTGGCCTCAGCCTCTACAGAAGTCAGGGCATGCACTAGACACTAGGTCCGAATACTGTACAGTATCTAAGAAGGTACCTAGTACCCACCTCATGTAGAGAAACCTGGGGTTGTTGGTCTTGTTCTTTCCTTTTCCTTTCTGACCATTCCTCTTTTCCTCTGATAAGCCCAAGCCCAAACCAGACCAGACTAGACCAAGAGAGAGAATAAGGGCCATCTTGGCTCATCCAACCCCTTCACCATCCTTCCTGTCTTAACTCTTAACTCAACTCACCTTCAAGCCTAATGACTGCTGACTTGTTATTCTTATTGCAACTTATGGATTCCTCTTCCCGCTCATTTCTTGACCATTCATGCTTAATTAATGCCACCTAACTAACTCCTGGTTTTGTTTGACTATCTTGTTGCTTGTCGCTACCGTTAGCATCAACACATCGACATTTCACTCAACACTCGCTATCTAGTAGCATGCAGCACTCCACGCATACATAACCCTGCCTCTCAAACACAACTTGGTGGCAATACCGACTCAAGAGACCAGATATTTGAATATTCTCGATTTTGACGAACTTGGACGATCTATTCACGGCACTCTTCCTTCTTCTACCAGCGTTTCTTACTCGTTTGCGCAAACATCTTCCCTGCGACGTCTTGCTACGACCATTACGACTCGACGATATCCCACTGAAACCACCCGCCGACCTACCATTTTTCCACCCACGCTCTCGCCATCGCTCTCCTCAACTCTTCCCTTATACTACACACCTATAATTCAGCTCTTAGATACATACAGCAACCTCTCAACCGTCCCCGCTTCCTCATCGAGGGCTCGTCTCGGAGCGGGCAAGTATGACGCCCACTCGCGAGGTTGAGCTCAACACCCTCAAAATGAAAGAGGAGTCTCTGGCACCAGGAAGTTCATTCAGCATGCGCGGCGAACCTATATATGACGAGGAAGGTCCTCCACGGTACTGGAGTCGCTTTGTCGACGGCTTCAGGCGCGATCCCCACTCCGTCTTCCTCGCGGCCGACAATTTAGAGGGCGGTGACATCGACAGGCGGGAGAGGACGCATGATGGGGCGCATTATTACGACTTGCAGTCAGCAGTGTTGGAGACGGCAAATTCAGGGCTGTCAAGGAAGTTGAAGGGGAGACATTTACAGATGATTGCTATAGGAGGATCTATAGGTATGCTCAATTATGGATGCATGAAACTTGTCCCGCGCATAAAAAGCCTTTTTTTTTCCCCTTCTTCTCTTTTTCGTTCGCAAAAAGTTGTAAGTTGAGTTGCTGACCCAATGAATAGGAACTGGCCTGTTCGTCGCGTCTGGACGAGCTCTGGCAACTGGAGGTCCAGCATCGCTATTACTAGCCTTCTCGATTGTCGGCATCATGCTCTTCTGTACATGTCAGGCTTTAGGAGAACTTGCAGTTATCTTTCCTGTCGCTGGTTCCTTTTCATCGTGGGCCACTCGATTCCTGGATCCCTCATGGGGGTTTGCCATGGGTTGGAAGTGAGTAGAGACATGCCACTTAATGAATTTCAGACGGGCTGTATTCTCAGTTTGGACTAACACAATCAATCTCCAGTTATGCCATGCAGTGGCTGATAGTCTTACCTCTGGAGATCATCGCCGCATCACTAACTCTCGGCTACTGGGACGAATCACTAACACGTGCCACCTTTGTTGCCATTTTCCTCCTCATGATCATCTTTATCAATATGTTTGGTGTGAAAGGTTACGGTGAAGCTGAATTCATCTTCTCCATCATTAAAGTCATCGCTGTGATTGGCTTCATGTACGTCTCCTAGTCCCTCAACAGCATCCTTCTCACTCATACATCTCCAGCCTCCTCGGTATTGTCCTCAACTGCGGTGGAACACCAGATAGCGGATACATTGGTGGTCAATACTGGCACAATCCCGGAGCATTCCACAATGGCTTCAAGGGCCTATGCAGTGTCTTTGTCACCGCCGCGTTCGCCTTTGCCGGAACAGAACTCATCGGTCTCGCGGCCGCCGAAACCGCCAACCCCCGGAAATCTCTACCGACAGCTCTAAAACAGGTGTTTTGGAGAATCACACTGTTCTATATAGTTGCTCTAACCTTGGTTGGATTACTGGTTCGATATGATAACCCTCGTTTGAAGGGCGGTAACAGCGACGCTGATGCTACGGCCTCACCTTTTGTCATCGCCATCGAGGACGCTGGTATCCAGATCCTCCCATCAGTCATGAATGCAGTCATCCTCATCGCCGTCCTATCAGTCGGCAATTCAGCTGTCTTTGGTTCCTCACGTACCCTAGCCGCTCTAGCGAACCTCAATGCCGCTCCCAAGATCCTCGCGTACGTCGATAAAAAAGGTCGTCCCCTTGTCGCGATCGCCGTGGCTGCCGTTCTAGGCCTCATCGCCTTCGTAGCAGATCTTCCGCAGCAGGCCGATGTGTTGGATTGGTTACTTGCCATCTCGGGTCTGTCTACCGTCATAACATGGGGCTCCATCTGTATCTGTCACATCCGCTTCCGTAGAGCATGGGCTGCTCGCGGCCGTTCCGTTTCCGAACTCCCCTTCCAATCCCAGGTCGGCGTCACTGGCTCATATGTGGGTATCACGCTCAACACATGCGTCCTTGTCGCGCAGTTCTGGGTTGGTGCCTTCCCCGTCGGATACGGGGACATGACGAGCGGTGAGATTGCGCGCAACTTCTTCCTCAAGTGGCTCGGCGCGCCGTTCGTTCTCATCTTCTTCTTTGTCCACAAGTTAATCTACCGAACGACTTTTGTGAGCATTGAAGATATGGATCTCGACACTGGCCGGAGGGACTTTAATGTTCCTATTCTAGTCGCTCAGGAACGCCAGGAACGCGAGACGTGGCCTAGGTGGAAGAGATTCTACAAGTTCCTCTGTTAATATGTTTGTTGATGTACAATTCTGCACGCATGTATAGTTGGATTTTCCTGTCTTTATTTGGCTATATCATTGCATAGGAATAGCATGGAGTCAGGGTCATGGAGGTCGTCTGGCGTTGCCGCAGGAGTTTCGTCTTGTATTCTATGTTGATACTTAAGTTACTGCGATATGACGCATAACTTCCGGGCGTCAGTTTCTTTCAAGGTGACCAAACAAATCGTGCAACAATGCTGACGTAAACTCCTGCTCGGATGTGCTTCCAACATGTAAGAGTGGACGTGTCGTGCAATCAAGTCGTGTCAAATCTGGCGAGTCCCGTGTATTCATCACTACCGATGCACAGATACGACCGTTCCCAAACTAAAATGCATAAGAAATTCCAAGCAAGAAGGAAAAAGGCGTACCAAATACCAACGCGGTCCTCCCAATGATGTACATACGTGTCCGTGTTGTAATGCAGTAATCCTCCATAAAAGCAACTCCAAAAGCATCCGTTCAATTTGAGGATCCCTCCACTCTAGCCGTTCAACAAGCATCCACCAACGGCAAAACACGAAAATGTAACAAAAGCTGTTTTGTGATCAGGCGGGGAAGCGCAAGACACAGATGCCTCAGAAGGATGTCTTGTTCCCACGGCCAAGACTTCCTGCTTCGGGCTGTGAACAATTCAGAGGACGGATTGCCGCGCATACAAGTGATACATAGTACAAGGACAACAGGCTCTCCAGTAAGATACAGTAATATTCCTACAAGCCTCTTCTAACCGTTATTCACCGCTTAAAAATCCCAAAAGTCCTTCTTGCCGGTCGTCGTGTTGTTCTTCTGCCGGGTGGGAAGAGGCTGCTCGTTGACATTGCCGTATAGCCAATCTCGGTCGGTGCCCTTTCTGCCACCCATGCCATCGCCGGCAATGTGGATCTTGGTGTCGCGGTTCTCATCATTCTCGACGCCGCTAGTTCCAGGCTTTCTTCCGGGCACAGACTTGGGAGCTTCTGTCTGTTCCTCGTTGTACAGCCAGTTGCGATCAGTTCCCTTGCGTCCACCCATACCGTCTCCGGCAATATGGATGTTGGCATTCTGCTCCTGGGAGACACCCACTGCTGTGGTATAGTATGCCGCCTTGCGCGGAGGGTTTGGCTGGGCCACATCCCCCGACTCACCATAGAGCCAGTCGCGGTTCGTGCCCTTGCGACCGCCCATACCATCACCGGCAATGTGGATGCCATCCTTGGGGTCCGCCGTGGTCTCGGATGCGGGCTGTGTGCGCTGAGCTGGGGCTGGAGAGGTGTCAGTGATATCGAAATGGTGATCAAAATCTTTGCTTCGGTCTTTAAGATTGGTAATGTTGCTCAGGGCGCGATCGTGGGATACGGAATCGTCCTTGTCAAACAGTTGGTTTTTATAGAGCCCAAGCCCTTCATTATGAGTGAAGCCCGGTGGCTTTGCATTTGGTCGCTTAGGCTGGGGAACTTTCTCACCATCATCCTTGAGTTCAAAGTGTGCTTCGGCGTCTCTTCGAGGCTTGACATGGGTCGCCTCTGAAGTCTCGCTGACGGCATCCTTTTCTGTGTCCCAATGACGGACATCCTGAGTCCGCATGGTCCTAGAGGGCTTCACCTTTTGAGGGGTAGAGAAGTCATTGAAGGACCACTGGCTGTCATGCTTGGACTTGGGCTTCTCATCAAAGGGAATTCCAGGCTGAGGAGCATTCTGGGGGTCTAGACCGTCGACGAAATCGAAGTGGGAGAACTTTGTAGGATTGGGTCGAATGTATCGGTTACCGTTGGACTTGGGCTCCTCTGGCTCTCCGGCATGCTCACTACCATCGAAAATGCGCATAGGCTGAAAGTTCTTACCTTGACCAGCCTTGCTAGGCGACATCTGCTGGCGAGCAGCGCTTGGGGAGTCAGGCTCGTCACCAAGAATCTCAGTGAAAGTGCGTTGTCTTGGACCGTTGCCGGCATAAGGAGATACGACGGGCGCAGGATCGGCGGCCTCAATCTCGTCTCGTGGGCCAAAGAGCTTCAGCGAAGCGTGAGGGTCACGAAGAGCATTGCTGGAGCTAGATCGGTTTCGGGCGAGGTCTTCGTTGTGGCTCGAGGCGGCGGGCGCGGCAGTGCCGGACGACTTGACGCAGCCCTTGATGAAGGCAATCTGCTCCTGGCTGTCGCGGATGGGCCAGTTACGACCGGACTTTCCGATGACTTCGACTTGCTTGAGCAGAGAGCCCTGGTCCCATTGAAGTCGAATCTGGAGGATCTTGCCGGCTTCATCAAACGTGACAATATGAGTCTGGCGACATAGGGACTGGTTAACGACGCCAAAGCACAAGAACAAGGCAGGGTAGAGATGCAATCGCAGATACATACAATTGGGAGATAGACGTCTCGCGCAGACAGAAAGTTGTCGTCGAGGCCAGGCAGGTAAGGACCTCCTCCAGTCTGGAAACCAAGACCAGTGTCGACCTCCAGGACAACGACATTCTGACCATCGATGACGTTGAAGACGTCTTCCTTCTTCTTAGCGACCTGCTTCTGAAGGGCGTTGAGGTGCTTGATGATCTGAGAGCTGCCGGAAAAGGTAGTGGTAGTAGTCACGTAGTGCAGAGTCGCGGCGTCGGCCAGCAACGTCGAACTTGGTGCAGCCAGAAACTGCTTGTAAGTGGCCGCCATGACAAAGGATAGACGGGGCAGGTCTCGAAGATGATCAAGAATGGGTTTGAAATAAGGAGTGAGGGAGGAGAAAGACGGAGCGACGTCGCTCGGAATGATTTGGATAGCAAGAAGGAAGGCTTGCGATGAAGAGAAGAAGTTGTTGAGATTGCGAAGAGAAGAAGAAGAAAAAGGGAAGAAGTAGAGAAAGAAAACAGAGAATCAAAACAAGCACGTGGAGTATACTTTTAGTCGCAGGTCCAGGCAATGTAAGTAAAGTAAGAAGGGATCAGAATGACCTTAGTGCAAAGGACCTGAAGTGGGCATGGTCAGGGCCACCACCTCAGGGGTCTCCCGTCTCCTGGGCCTGGTTGCTAGATGTACCATCTCCGATCATAGGGGTACTCAGGTGCCTAATTGGCAGTAATTTTGGATTTCGGGGTACAGATAACAAGGCAAAATGTACCTGACATTCTGGTATGTGAGGTGCCCCTCTTCAATCCCAGGGCACTGTAGCTAACTCCCCACGAAGGAAATCAATCAGGGGCCACCGAGAGGAAGCCAATGGTTTTGTCCCTTCCCAACCCCGTATCTTAAGAGGCCTGCCAAGTTGAGGGCAGCGCAGTCTGAATGAGGAATTACAGGGAAATGAGAGGCTCTGCTGGTATCCAGGTCCTGTTTGGTTCTTTGGAAAGCCCCTTTGCTCTGCATTTGCGTTATACTGTGACGAAGTGTCATAAACTTGTGCTATTCTGTGTGTGGTCGTGTTGGGGGCCTGCATCCTGAATGCGGCACGTTCCATCCATCAGTCTACGAAAGGAAAAGTACTCTATGCATATCCCAGTCATTCATGCCTTGATTATAGTATAAGCAGTCCAAAAATAAATAAACAAGTAAACAATCGTCTGGACTCTACATGGGACGACTGGCACATCCATTAAAAAGGCTTATGTCAATGTCCGCCCGTTTTGTTTTGTTTATTTTTGTTTTGATTTAGGGCATATGCTTAGACTGTAGTAGTATCTTTTCTAACTGTAAGTATGTCATCCAATCGACACTAGAAGATGATTGATCCCTCCCTAACGCTTTGTTAGCGATCAAAGTAAAGCAAGGGTCTTTCCCTAGGTATTCAACTCATCAGTCGGAGGGTGCTATATCAGACGTTAGCTAGCTATTCACTCCTCGTTCTGATATTGATGTTGGGATTTAAGATCCTATTTTAATCATGAGGTCTATGCAACGATCGATTACGATCAATAAAGTTCATTGTGTTCTACCTTAAGAATAAGACTGGAGCTTTTAAAAGGGGCCACCTAAGCTAAGACGCGTTCCTGAGCTTGCAGCAACACACGCTCTTTACCAGAATTAGAAACTCCACTCTGTTTCACCCCCTTTGTACACTATACCGTTTCTAGATATGTGTTTATTGGACCGGTGCTCTCCTGTCTCTCTATGCGATACATTCCAGTACCTCTTTGGGAACACCGGTGCCTCGTCGTAGAAATGCTGGATCGTTATTCAGACTGGATACGCCATCTGATTGAATGTTTGCTTCCCGGAGAAATGGCGACTTGTTAACAGCTTGGCCTGGGTCATTGATTCAGCCCTATGGCTTCCATAACTACTTTTGTTTACTTGCATTACAGTTCATGCTCAGGAAACAAAACCGGCATCCACTGTAGATTTTGGGCCATTAGACTTGTTCTTTCACGCTTCAAATCCATTCGTTACATGGTTTTGTACGCAAATATACCATTGTGACTGACCGTTTATTAATACGTCTTGACGGTCACTCATGTAAGAGGGAAGAGGCCAGAGCAAACTCAATTCGCGACGCAAGAATAGAGCATATTACATATAAATGACTGTACACACATCGTTATCAGAACAACTGCGATTCACTTCCTTTTTTCATATTCATCATGAATGTATCCAGCTTGATGTTCTACCATTAACTGCAACCACCAGCCACTCATTCAGTTTCAGCCATTCCTAAACATGACGTGGCCTTGGCGGATCCTGTGGCGCAGAGCTGAAGGTCCACGCCACATCCCGACCAATCTTGACCTTGTTGCCTCCATTGCTGACAGGACCTGCCTAGGCGCCTACTAGGTTGACTGAGACCTAGATTGACCTGGCCTAAAACTAAACCTGGACCTGGACCTCGCGTGAACAAAGTGTCCTACAACATACAACATACAAACATACATACCGCTTCATCGCAAATCTTCCACAATATCAAGGACGATATCTGGCATCATAGCTAACAGAGCTTATTTGCCGTGCGAACCCCCTTTCGATCGGCCGATTACCATATCGTCAACCTTGTAGCTTCCTTAATATTCCTATGATAGCTCGACACTACGTTTCGCCGCAATAATGAGGTCCGCAGGCTGGGCGGCAGTCCCATGGCGCCTCCTCCTGTTATCTCTGCTCTGCACTCTGGTTCTATCCAAGGATGACAAGCCAAAGATCACTGTTCAGAGCGTGAAGCATGCTCCGCTAAGTCTTCAGTATTTCGAAGATAGCGATGTTATCGTATACCACGATGTCGAGGAAGGAAACGTCTACCGATCCGACGATGCTGGTTCATCTTGGAAACAGGCTCCCAACATCCCCGATGCATCCGTCGTTATTCTCTATCTTCACCCTTTCGAACGAAAGACTGCTTTTGCGATTACAAAGACTTCCAAGCACTACAAGACCGAAGACCAGGGTAAGACCTGGTCCGAATTCAGTAGCGGCTCGCTTCCCAGCGCTTTCCAGCCTGATACCCTCGCCTTTAACGCCGCCGATCCGAAACGCATCATTTTCAATGGCATGAACTGCGATGGAATCTTTTGCGACGAGGAGGCGACTTATACTCTCGATGGCTTCAAGACTGTGCAACCCCTCCGGTCCTACACTGCCGGCTGCTGGTGGGCCAAGTCCTCTGCCGAGTTCACAACAGGCGACGACGCGCTGGACAAAACTAGAACTCTGTGCATCGTGATCGATCCCCTGTCCATTTTCAAGTCTGATCAACGACTGTCCGTTTCCGACAAATTCTTTGCCAAGGACAACAGCCAGATTCAGGAGTTTGAGCCATCGTTTGGAACCGGTAAAGGCACGGCGGGTATTGTCAGCTTGGCGGCCGTCAAGAAGTTCGTCCTTGTCGCTACTACGTCGGCTCATAGCGACGAGATGTCACTGTTTGTAACCAGCGATGCGAAGGAATGGCATCAGGCCATGTTCCCTATCGATGACACGCACGATCACTCGCACCACATCAACCAAGGCGCATATACTGTTCTTGAAAGCACCAACTACAGCATCCAGATTGACGTAATGACCTCGCGGCCTTCGACCCCGATGGGAGTCATCTTCACCAGTAACTCCAACGGCACCTACTTCACCGAGAACGTTCCTTATACCAACCGCAACGTTAAGGGCCATGTTGATTTCGAGAAGATTAGTGGTATTCAGGGTATCTTTCTCGTCAACGTGGTTTCCAACGGCAAGGATGTTAATGAGAAGCGCGCCGATAAGGTCATCGTGTCCAAGATCACATTTGATGACGGACGAACCTTCGAGGACATCAAAGCTGGTGATGAGCAGATTCACCTCCACTCGATGACTCAGATCGATAACGTCGGTCGAATTTTCTCAAGTCCTGCCCCAGGACTTGTGATGGGCAACGGTAACACTGGCAAGAACCTAGGCACGTTTGCCGATTCAAACCTCTACGTGTCGGACAATGCGGGTGTAACATGGAAGAAGGCTCTCGACGGCCCTCACAAGTACGAATTCGGCGATTCTGGATCCATCCTCTTGGCTGTCCAGGATTCCACTGATTCGAACATTGACAAAGTCTCGTACTCTCTCGATCATGGCGATAACTGGGAATCCGTGACCCTTCCTGATGACCTCAAGATTCGACCTGTGCTCTTGACTACTACTCAAGATTCAACTAGCCCCAAGTTCTTGCTCGTTGGTGAGAAGGACAGGGCCTATCAGATGATCTCCATTGACTTTTCGGTTCTTGAGAAGCGCACTTGTGAAAGCAAAGATCTGGAAGATTGGCACGCTCGTACCGACGATGATGGCAAGGCGACATGTCTCATGGGCCACAAACAAACTTACAGCCGTCGCAAGAAGTCTGCCGATTGTTTCATAAACAGCAATTTCAAGGACCCCGAACCCAAGACGGAGGACTGCGAGTGCACGGACGCTGATTTTGAATGTGACTACAACTTCCAGAGGGATCCCGAAGATGCCACCAAGTGCAAGCCTGTCGGTCGCATCCCGATTCCTGATGGCGCCTGTACTAAGGGAGACGAATCCGAGGCTTTCAAAGGCTCTTCGGGCTGGAGACTCATACCCGGAAACAGCTGCAAGCGTAAGAGCGGCACTCAGAAGGATGACCCCGTGGAAAGGAAGTGCTCCGATGGCGAGACGCCTGGTGGCGGACCGGTACCTGGTGCCCCAGCCACTGGTGAAATCTCACACACGCGGGTTGATTTTGATGCCACACTCAAGGACTTGCAGAAGATTTACCTCGAGCATGGCAACGGACACGATGCGACTATCATCGTTCGCCCTATCGAGAAGGGCTCGGACAACATGATGAAGGTCGAGCACAAACTATGGCTAAGCAACGACCATGCGAAGACTTGGAAGCGAATTCTTGAAGGCGAGGAGATTGATCGTATCTTTCCCCATGATTACTTCAAGGATGTTGTCTTTTTCACTGGCAAAGATAAGAAGGTCATTTATACTGTAGACCATGGTCAAAGCTTCCATAGCTTCGAAGTCCCCTCAAACCCGTTTGACTATTCCGCCTTCAGCTTCCACCCCGATAAGAAAGACTGGCTTATATGGGTTGGTCAGGTCTGCGACGATGTGGCTGGGAGCAAGGGCTGTTATAGTGAGGCCTCCATCTCCACCGACCGTGGTGACAACTGGAAGACGATGCTTCGTTATGTCGAGAAATGTGAGTTCACCGGCAACAGCGCCTATAAATATCGCCCCATCAAGCAGATCGTCTGTCTTGCCCAACAAGAGGAGCAGAGTGGCTCTCCAGATACCATCATGACGAGCGACGACTTCTTTGACATGGACAAGACTGTCTATGACGGCTCTGTCACGAGCTTCGCCACCATGAGTGAGTTCATTCTTGCTGCCAGCAAGATCAGTGACGAGGAGAAGGAAGTCGGTGGTCTACAAGCAGTGGCAAGTCTCGATGGAAAGCATTTCGAGGCAGCTCATTTCCCCTACAACTTCAGGGACGTCAAGAAGAACGAATATACAGTTCTCGACAGCTCTACTCATGCTATCAACTTATTCGTTGCAACCGAGACGGC
Organism: Fusarium dimerum; assembly: GCA_013623525.1. Classification (NCBI taxonomy): domain Eukaryota; kingdom Fungi; phylum Ascomycota; class Sordariomycetes; order Hypocreales; family Nectriaceae; genus Fusarium; species Fusarium dimerum. The sequence continues at coordinate 17,697 of JABGLY010000290.1, read as the reverse complement.
GGAGGGCAAAGCTTATGGATCCATTTTGAAGAGTAACTCTAACGGCACCTCTTATGTGTTGAGTGCTTCCAACGTCAACTGCGGTGACGATTGGTACGTTGACTTCGAAAAGGTTGCCGGACTGGAAGGCGTGGTTCTCATCAACACGGTTGCGAACCCTGGCGGTAAGGGCGAAAAGGAGCTTCGGACCCAGATCTCACACAATGACGGTGCTGAATGGAGTTTCCTGGCACCTCCCAGCAAGGACTCGGATGGCAAAGACTACAAGTGCAGTTCAAAGGGTGATAAGAATTGTGCCCTCCACCTGCACAACTACTCGGAACGCGAGGACAAGACCAAGACCTTTGGAGCCAGCTCGGCAGTCGGCCTTATATTTGGCGTCGGCAACGTGGGGTCAAAGCTTGGGGACGTCAAGGATGCTGAGACTTTCATGTCTTCTGACGGCGGTATCACGTGGAAAGCTATCAGGAAGGGCCACTGGACGTGGCAGTACGGTGACCAGGGCTCCATCATTGTACTGATCCAGCGAGCCACTCACGGCAACGGCGTCAAGACCAACATGATCATGTTCTCGGTGGACGAAGGAAACCACTGGACCGACTACAAGATTTCTGATGAGGACATCACCGTTCTGGACATCACCACCGTATCTGCTGGCACTGCACGACACTTTGTTGTCTGGGGCCGAACAGACGCTGGCAAGGTCTTCTCTATCCAACTCGATCTGACTGGCCTGACCAACACGCCCTGCAAGCATACCAAGGACGGCAATTCAGACTATTACCTGTGGTCGCCGAAGCACCCTCTCCAGGACGACGATTGTCTTTTTGGGCATGTCGCAAAGTACCTCCGCAAGAAGCCGGATAGCAAGTGCTACAACGACATGGCCCAGCGGCTATATGAATACTCAGACTGCGAGTGTAGTCGGCGCGACTACGAGTGGTAAGTTCTAAGATGTGTTACGCACAGTATTGTGACTAACCCGTCCCAGCGCCTACAACTTTGAGCTTGATAACGTTGGCCAATGCCAACTCGTGCCAGGATTCCAGCCTTTGTCGGGCCAAGAATGGTGCAAACAAAACCCCAACGAGACTTCGTATTTCGAACCAACCGGCTACCGTAAGGTGCCGCTAACGACTTGCAAGGGAGGATTAGAGCTAGACAAGACATCAACAGAACATCCTTGCGAAGGCTTCGAGGATGAGTTCGAGAAGAAGCACCGCACGTCAGGGTGGGCCATCTTCTTTGCCATTATCATACCTATCGGTCTGGCCTCTGCCGCTGGGTGGTACGTCTGGCGCAATTGGGGTGGCAAGTTCGGCCAGATCAGACTGGGCGATAACTCATCCACCTTCGACAGTGATCAGCCCTGGATCCAGTACCCCGTCATCGCTATCTCAGCTGTGGCTGCTCTGGTCGCTGCCCTACCCCTGGTCGTCACATCGCTATGGCGCACCGCCATGGGTGCCTACCAGCGTGTCAGCCGTGGAGGAAACAGCGGCAACTGGTCCAGACGCTACACGACTCGCGATAGCTTTGCCCGAGGTCGGGGAGATTACTCGGCTGTTGACGACGACGAGGGTGAGCTGCTCGGTGAAGAGAGCGATGAGGAGGTTTGATGTGGTCACAGACTTGGGTACGAAAAGGGAGGGTTGTATAAGCTAGGATGAATTAATGAACCGTGAGGGAACGGGCCCAGGAAGACGGTACGAAGTAGGAAAGTTCTCTCATTCGCATTGGATGTACAAGGTATGTTTGATTAGTAGGGGGAAATCAAGAGTTCAGAGTGGTGGACAGGACAAAGCAAGTTATTACAAAATTTTTGCCTTTTTTCGATTTTTTTTCTATTATTCTTGGATATTAGATGTATAAAAATAAGGCTATTCTATCAACCCTGTTCTAAAAACCTCTTATTTCAAATCGACCCCTCTCAGCACTTTGTTTTTCTGTAACATGTCACATCCACATCCCTAATAAATTGCCATGCGTGCGCTATGCACCTTGCTTTGCGCGGCTCCCTCCCGTCCCTTGCTCCTGTTGCATGAATACTGCAACTGTGACAGAAACTCACGGGGTAAGAAGAAGAAAGGAGGGAAGGAAAAGCAAAACTGAGGAATAGAAGTACGATGAAATAGGGGGGGTAGTGTCATGCACGTATGGGTAATGAATCAATGCAAAGTTCTCAACGTTGCATTCACAAGAGATGCTAGGAGATATTGCATTCATGCGATTGAAAACACTGTTAGTTTTTTTTTTTAATTCAAGCGGGAAGAGAGTCTTGGTAGTCAATGGAATTCCATCAACGCGATAATATGTAGCAGTATCTAGGTGGCCTCCTTTGAAATCAACTGTCCTAAACTACATGATGCCTTATGAATGATTTCCCCCCTCAACGATCTAAGAATATTCTAGGAAAGCAGCAATGACTCCGGCCAACTCCTTTCTTCCGAAGGAAAAACATTGTGCTTCGCTAATGCGACAAGAAAATGCCTGATGCAAGGCGCATATGAGAAAGATTGGAATAACAGTATTACATCAGTCTTAGGGTATTTGTAAGTAAAAGCAAATCGTGTCGTAAGAGTGGATAAGAAAAAAATGGCATGAAGAAAGTAGAGAGCAGTAGATGAGATGTGTTACACATCCAGAATGATTTTGACGGTGCATGAGAACAATCTCGTCACGACCGTCGAACCCTGTTCCACATGCGTTTGACAACGCCGTTATCATGGGCCATGTTATCTTCCCAGTGGTCAAGAGCCGCGAGTTGCCTTTCAATGCTTTCTTTTGGCGTCCCGTCTCGAGCGTAGATTGCCGCATTGCTTGACAGATCGTCTCTTTCGCTGGCTCCACGGCCTGAAGCGGACTGTTTCCACCCATAAATCTTCTCCTCGCTCTGTCGGAGGTCTGGTCTGGTGAGTGTCATTCGCAGCGTCATTTCACGACTTAGTGACGGCTGGTGATTGACATCATCTACCTTGTTGCACGCAGGACGCTCAGTACTCAGGCGTAACGGACGGCCCATGGTTGGCTTGTCGAAAAGCTGAGGAGTCTTGGGAGCATCTGTCTCGGCGAGTGATATGTCGTCGCTGTAGCTTGATGATCTGTCGTCCTCCAAGAAACTTCGAAACTTGTCGGTTTCATCCAACCCTTGAAGTTTGGAGTCTCCCTTCCTCACACGCTTTCCGTCTCGCGGCCGAAGGCCATCCCGGGACGGAAAGCCAAATTCGATAGTCTCATCAAAGTTTTTTGGCGAGGCGAGACACTCCCTCAACTTCATTCTCGCCTCAGGATCCTGGTAATGGGCTGCCGAGGGATCGAAAGTAGCAGAAGGATCCGGCAATGGCTGTTTGATAGGCGAAATCAACGACAACGCTCGAGATCTCCGGCGGGCGTTGCCATTTGAGCTGAACACAGAGTTGTGTGATAGTGAGGGTGAGATCAAAGTTGGAGACGTCACCTCATCCGGGGCAGCAGGACGCCCGTAGGATCCAGAAGGTCTTCCAAAAGGCAACTTGTTGACGGACAAGTGTCGACGGAATGAGGGTCTCCGATTCTTGCTCGGTACTGGAACCTCTTCACGTAGATTGATGTGATAATCGTCCAGGTATAGCCGTAAATCGAGATCTTCATCCTCTTCAAGCCAACGGAAGCTATCATAGAAAGAATCGATTCGTTTCTTATCTTTGGGTAACCCATAGCCATCACTCTGACGAGGCAGAAAGCTCGATCGTGATGAATGGCCTTCGGAGAGCGCGGGGCTAGGCAGCGAGGATTGCATGATAGGATCCGGAAGAGACAGAGCGCTTTGCGTGGGAGTCTCGTTGCAGGATTTGGTACTGCTACTTGGGCAGCGAGAATGGGCAATAAGAAGCTCCTCCTCGGTCAGATGCCGACGTTTGATCTTGTCTGGAAGATTCGCGTAGAACCGCTGGTCCAGTGATGAAACCCGAGGACGACCGCTTATTGAATCGGTGGGCAGCACCGAGCAGATATATGTACTATCGAAGCAGGTACTCTTAGGTGAGGTCGGCTTCTCAGGCCCAGCCGAATTGTGCTGTTCCTTGTCAGGGCTCTTGAGACGGAAGAAGTCGTCAAGATCAGGATACCGAGCGAACCGGGATCGCTCAATGGTTGTAAAGTACTAGGCAGCGAGAAGTTAGAATCATGAGATGGGACTATGGCAAGACACAAAGAGCCTCCAACGTGTGCAAGATAGAGAAACAACAGAAAAGACCAACAGCGTCAATAGAGAGGGGGGGGGCACATAGATCTTATGGTGAATAAGAGGGGCAAACTTCAAAAAGGTACACTGTGGTATGGGTATGGACATGTCTCAACGCAGGAACGAAAGGAAGCGCTTCGGCAGGTCGTCAGGGCACGACAAGCCAACAACCATGGAGCTTCTGGGGACAAGACTGGGTCATGTTGGTGTGGCTTCTGCTGAATACGCAAGCTTCCAAAGTAGATCAAGGCCCTAGGGTTGTACGGTACAACTGTCTTGCCATGAGCTGCACGATTTCCACTTGGTCACAGCCAGCATCGAGTGGTGATGTGATTGACGGTACAGACCAAAAAAACTGCTCGCTTTTCGCTCATCCTCCAAGCGATCCCCCTTGAGGAGCTCTGGTGAAGGAAGCGAACACTGCTGGTTCAGCCAATGGTCAACCACCCGATCCACACACTACTACATGGAGCCAGGTCCCAGGCACCACGAACCAAGCCAGATAGGGAAAGGTCACGCTGCATGGGTGCTGGTCAACGGTGGCTCTCATGCTGGTGACTAAAGCAGCCGCTGTCCCCCCCCTAAAAACGGCTCGTTTTGGGGTGGGTGCTTTAGCGACGCCCAGGCGGTTGCTAGTCCCGGCAGCTGCAGAATAGGTGCCTAGGTTTTCCCGTTCTCTTTTCTCTGGATGAGCTAGTGGACCAGGTCTGAGATCCAGCAGTTTGCCGGATCGAAAATGATAGTCATAGACTGCTCAATCCAGTAGTGGATGGAATGCGGGAGAACAAAAGGCCAATTCATCGGCTCGTACCCGATGGCACCGGACCTTGTTGGTCCCATCTAGGGGGGAAGGTTTGCATAGATCAGAAACAATCTTGGAGATAGTACAGCGATAGCTAGCTTGGCGGTGCACCGTCTCACTTGTAATAGCTTCGACCCATTGCTGATCCAGCCAAAAGAGCTTGTAGGTTTCGGGGAAAACGGAGGAGGGGGGAAAAAGCAAGAGCGTATCAGAGACAAGAAAATGGTCGAAACTTACTTTTCGTTTAATGGTAGGTGGTAGAGCTTCGAATTCATCCCTCGTAATGATCATCGATGGTCGACTGTCACCACCATTGGTTGCTTGGTCTTCGGATGAGACTCGCAGATATTTGGACGCATCACGATCTGGACTGCGATTGCGCCGCCATCGAAGGTGACTGCGGGATGAGGAAGGTCGTGGCTCAATAGATGCCGAGAGATGATTGTCGACAAGTGAACCGCTTGAGCCGATATCCTTAGCATCCCGTTGAAGGTATTGAAACTCCGAATGCTGCTTGCTGTGAGCTTTCGGTTTTGCTGGCATATGCAGCTCGATTTTCGGCTCCTGTTGCCATGGCCAAAGCAGGCTTGTTGATATTGAAGGAATGTCCGAGTCTTTGGTGTCATTCGGGGGTGCAATCTTCATTGTAGACATTGTGGCCAGGCTCGTATGGGGGGAGGATAAAAAGCTCGTGTCGGCCACTTCTGGTGATGCCTGGCTGGATTTGGTTATATCACTGATGACACTGTCAACGGGTGACAGCAGCAGTTGGTTGTGCGGCTGCGAAAGTGAACGTTGACGGCGTGTGCATACGAACGCTTGCGCATGCGCAATGGCTTGTCGTGCATGCAGCTGGTTAGCAGCAGGAAGACTGGAAGGGTCCTGATAATGGTGAGAAGGTCTCGGATGAAGATGTTGAGGGAACAGGCTGTCGGAACAAGAGTATAAGGTCTCGGTGTCTAGGAAGGTCTTATTGTCGGCATCCAACGTCAAGTGGCCTTCGGTGCTGTCATTTCCGCTGGCTCTAGCCCGACGGGGACCAGAAAACAGTGTTGCATCCTCACCAATATCCCGACCCATGACAGCCGCTGGCCTGGCGAAAAGGCAACCAGGGCAAAAAGGTTTAATAAATTGGGCGACAGGGTACTCTGAAAGTGCTGGACAGACTTTGACAGGGACCAGTGACAAATTTGGATATTGAGAGTGCTGATCATGAAATGCTGATCATGAGGTGAGGGATACCTGGATATGAGTAGTGCAAAGAAAGAGAGCAGGTGCCCACAAAGTCGAGTTTATGGAGCCTTTTTTTTTTTTTTTGTTTCTACTGTAATTGACTTCGTTCGATTGCGACTTTGATGATTTACACTCGTCGATCGATGAGGGGACAAGGTGGATTGAGGGATCAAACGAGTGACTGCCTGTAGAGAAAAGGAAGAAGATCGGTTGTTGGATAGACGTTGTTCTTCACACTGGTCCTGTACAAAGAAGGTTTTCTGAGATGGTGTGCTGTATTGTGTTGGCTGTGTTGCGTTGCGTTGTGCAGTGCTTAATTTGTTGTAGAGGAACAAAGCTCGAGACCGAGAAGGACAGAAGGCAGAAAGAAGAGGATTCAGGGAAACAAAGGGCTGGATGCTATTCCGTATCGAATGGACGAGGGATAAAGAGAAATCGAAATCGAGAATCTGTCGTCACTCCCGTCGTCGTAAAAACGGGCGTTTGCGGTCCGGCAACGTTGAGACAGTCGCGGCAAAGGTCCTTGGATGAAGGTAAGGTAAGGTAGGTAGGTAGCTCCTTCGGGGTCGGTTTCTTAGCCTTCTTTTTTTTTTCTGGTGACGCAAACTCAATCCGTTGACGTTCCCCGTCTCTTGTCTTCCCCTAAGGTAGGTAGGTTTGGAATCGAACTAGGCGGGCCGAGTATGCAAAACTCTCCTGTAAATCATTTGCTGAAAGAAGACTGGAAAGGAATTGGTGGTTGAGGTAATTAATCGAGTCGGCATGCTCTCATTCTGACAGTCGTGAGAAAGGAAGGGTAAAGAAAATCCTCTGACGTACAGCCGCCAAACATCAGGTATAACTACTCTTCTAAAAGGATAGAACAACAACCAATCCTCTCCCTTGACAACCAGCTAGGTAACGATGCACACAGGCTCATGCTTGAGTACAGGCTCTTCTTACTCGGCATGCCCTTTCCAGATTCATTATTGTCCCATCCCCGTCAAGAAATGCACCTCTTAGACGAGGGGGGCAATGGGGACGCCAACAAAGCGGGCGGACCCAGCGTTCAGGCCAGCAAAGACAAATGCGATGAACTGGACATGACATGGATGGAGCTTTGTTAGTCGTATCTTCCATGACAGATGGAAAGAGGTGAGGAAAAATAGGTGAGAATAGGGAGCATGTTGGTCTCCGTCTCCACACGCGCCAAAACCTGGTCCCGGCTGTTTGGCCTTAGCGTTCACTTTTTTGTGTTATACACAGACATTGATTGTAATGAAATGTAGTACAAGACGCGCGGTGGTCGTGATATAGAGGGTGTTTGCTGTGCCTGTGCCTTGTGTCGTGCACTTATCCTATCCCATCTTCTTGACTGGCCCACCACTAGATTACCATTTTTGACCGCCCTTCAAGCATCATCAACTTAGAGTTTCCCCAATAATGAGATGACCCCTCCGAACCAGTTCGGGCTGCAGTCGCCGTTCCTTTGGATAGAGATGTAGGTGTAGACAATGTCCTATCTATTACCTTCGCTGTCAGCATGATAAGTGACATGAGGTGTAGTTGTGCCAGGTTCTGATAGAAAAATACAATACGACTTTTCTTCAACGTAATAAGAAGGCAACGTCAGTCAGCCAGCAAGCAAGCACACCCGGAACAGCAGCCCTCTTCAACAGACCCTTTCCTTCTGTTGGTGGTTATGCTGTTTGTTAGCTCAATATGCGGCTCCCTTGTTGCCCTTTCTTTCACGCCTCCCGATGCGATCTGGGGCGTGGGACTAATAGTCTACAGGTCCCGGGGGCGTCGAGACCGGGCAGAGTGGAGGTTGACGTTAGGCCCAAGGTACCCGGGCACCCTTCCTTCAAGCCACCCAGGGGAACTAACCAACTTATCCCAGCCGCCTGAACAGTCATGGTCCACTAAGGACATGGTGCCTTGGCCCCATCAAGTCCAGGGCCTCGGTACTGCATGCACACATACAGAGTACCTGACGTTGCTAGCATTATCCAGCGCAGTGGCTCACTTCTCATCCAATTCAGCGCTATAGCAAGCAGCTATAACTTAACACAGCGTCATATTTATTACCATGGATTGAGCTGACAGTATACCTCTTGCAAGCAGAGAAGAAGAAAGAAAAGATAAAGGGGAACAAAACCTAACGACACATCCCGCAGGGGCCCGCATGTACAGTATACCAGCATCCACAGATTAAAACGTGCAATCGGCTGTTGAAGCAAGCCCAATCGTCCCAAAATGAGCTTTCGCACCATGTTGTGCTTGCCCTCGACAAGCCTTCATATCTTCGACCTCGATCCCTCTCATCAGGGGTTAACCCAGTTCACGACTCGCTTGCCGAGAAGGAAGATTACTCTCTCGTTCAGTTCATTTGACAGCTCCAGCATTGATGATTAGCCATGAACTACTTTCCTTATTCATCAATCTCAGCTTTGATCAGCTACGCTACCAATGTCATCTTGTCAGTCTCCCCACATGTCAATGACTTGACCCCTAAAAGAAAGCATAGGGAAGGGTGTCAAGGATACGATGCCGTAAATAGTAATGTTGCAGTCTTGGGCTAGCTAGGCCCTCTTTGAAATCAATCAGTCAATCATTCATCACCGGATTCCTGGTACTGTAAGATTTACAATGTAACCCTGAACATGTAGGGATCCTCCCCTCGATACGGTCAAGAACAAATGTGTTGACTGTCACAAAAGAAAATAAAGAAAAATGGAACGCGTTCTTCAACGGTGTACTGTATTACTCCCCTGCCTTCTTGTCCAACGCCTTCTCCTTCTTCGTTACCTATTTACCACCAGTTATCTCTCACACACTCACCTTTCGTGGACCGTCGAAATAGGTGAAGCAAGCCCCCCTTGGTTCTGATCCGTTCCCTCTTGTATTTAGGGGCCTGCAGCTGCTTCTTTTAGGAAGATTCCCCGGAGGTACCCATGCTTGTTTTCCATCGTACCAGGCCGTGCCGACGCTGACTTGAGCAGGCAAGCTTACACCAACCAGGGCTTATCTCTGGACTCTGCATTACACAAAGATGGAAAGAGAAAAATATCAGTGATTCCAGTCCAACCCGATCCACCATGCGCAAGCTTCCCCTGGAACATAACACTATGTAACCTGAACGTTGCGCCGCTTCGTTGCCCCAGATCTGAGTTGTCTCGCGAGTTGCGTTACTTTCCGATTACTCCGTGTCTTTGCGATAGGTGTGCTGAGCTGGCGCGTTGTGCTTCGATGAAATGGTACAATGTAGGGCTATCTGCTGCACCCCTGAGGTATTTTACTTGGTTGTATTCCTAGCTCACGCTGCTTGCATGTTCGGAGTGTGCGGTCTCTTTCGCTGTGATTAGTATATGTCTTGATTGGTGTACACTCACAACCATGCTGTCCAAGATAATGTGTTTGCAGTCATCATATCAGATGCCATTTTCTCCATGATATTATTGAATGTCGTTTTCACACAGAGAGATACAGCTTGGGACCAATCAGGAGCAAGGTTTCGAGCTGCATCATGGTGCGACGAGCCATTGCTTTTTTATGTGGTCCTCTCTGCTCGTTAGTCTAGTTTGGCTTCGGTTGGTATCCGTCCCGGCCATCAGCCATACCGACAGTTGCGATTCCCTCGTTCACTGACTGACTGCATTGCGGGCCCCCCCATACGGCATGGGTTTCGCGATGAACTGACCCACGTCGAATGAATATGACGATAGTCAATTTAGTGCTTCTGTCTTGAGTCTATCTCTCACGATGCTACAGCACTAATATAGCTTTCACCTCTAGGAAAGGAGCAGCATCTGTTGGGAGGCTACGTCAACGCTGTGATGGAAAAGGTTCCGAGGAGCTGGCAGTTCAAAAACTCTATTGCTTCACAATCGATTGACCCCTATAGTACTCTCACATATAGATGTACTAACTATCATCTGCATCTACCGGTAGTCTACATAGTAGACTTCAGCCCTGGGCTATAATAGCAGTGCCAGCCATCGTGATCCTGTTTAGCTAGCTTGCTGCTTGGTTTAGCAAGATGATGATAGCTGGGACTGCACCTGCTTTTGCGTCTGCATCTGCATCTGCCTAGCATTTAGCCAATGTTCAAGAGGAAAATGCCCAATATATGAACGCACACAAGCAACATAGCGCACTTTCCATCTGAATCCTTAAGCCAACCCATCTGTCGCGAAATCCTTACCCAAACCGTCAGCCTCGTCGCATTGTTGTCCTCGACGGACGACCTATGCATGACTCGATTCAATGTTTTAGAGGCCTTGTGATCGAAGGTCTCCCAGATCATCGGAACATTTTCTCCCATTTGTTACCTGTCTGCAGGGTAACCCCAAGAAGTGAAGTTCTCAACAAGGTCTACCGTGGTTGGAGAAAAAAGAAAAGAAAAAGAAAAAGGGAAAAAAAAAACGACTAAAAAATTTTTGTCCGAAATAATAGCGCAATGCTCAGCTAACGTTACCGTACAGGGCACTGGTCGGTAAGTAGTATTCCGATAGGACGACTTATGCATAGAAGAACTCAGACTATATTCTCATGAGTCGAGTACAGTATATTCGCTCACACTTGTCTGGATTTCTCAGCGATAGAACATGTTCCACATCTAGAGTCACCAGTCTTCTAAATGAACAGCTTTTTGAGATGGTATGAGCATGATTATCCGGTACCGCGATTACAAGTGGAATAATGGAGTGAAAGTCCTATGTCCAAAAGAGAAAATGAACCAGAGAATACTTAATTAGAGTGGCAACCAAGACCAGCGTACAGAGTAGGTAGGCAGGTACTTAACGCGTTGATGTAGACGCGTCTTGGGAATATTTATCCGGTGTTTGACCGCTATGGTGCCCATGACAGCAGTAAAATTGACCCAATCAGCTCCAACCAAGCTGCAACTCATTCTGAAACCAAGTCCTCACTTCCTCATGTCAACATCATATTCCATCACATTCAAGACGTCGTGCAGGCCATGAGAGCGCACGGTTTTTGACTAGGCTTTTCTCTTCCACTTGAATTTCCCTTTTGATACTGTATTACTGTTTGTGCATGCTTTGATATCCGCTCCGTAAAAACCCAAGACTCAGTCATCTCTGATAGGTAATGACTTCCGATAAGATGCCTCTTATGTTGGATAATGCTTCTATCCCGGTAAATATCCATGATGTGGAGGATTTATTCGGTGACGGCGTCAGTCTTTCTTTGCAAGTGAGATCGCAAAGTAAACAGCTTCAGCAAAGGATGGACGAGCTAAGAAGTCGAGGTTGCTGCCAGTAAGAGAACATGATCCTACCTCCATGGCTGGGTTCTTGCCTAGAGAGTCGACTAACTGTTCTACAGGACATTGGCTTGGTCACGGACAGGCACAATTGCTTCCATCACTCCCGATGGCCAGACTGTCGAGCTCCGTTATCTTCACCGTCACCCCAGGACCGGCATATGGGATCTCAGTGATCCTACCCCGTATCAGCTTGTCACAGGTACGCCCGCGATACCTCTAGTCCATCTCGTCTGGGCTGGTACAAGTAGCCCCGATCTGGCTGTCATTGATGCTGTTGGACGGGTTGCTATCATCAGCGTCTCAATTACACTCAACCATCCCTTCTTGCAACGAAAGTGGGACACTGATCCAGTTGATGATGCTCATGCTGTCGTGGGCGCTTACTGGCTCAACACTGCGCCGTTAAACCCGCAGGTAAGTTTTGGATCCTCATGTCATAGCATAACATGCTTACTTTTATCTATCTCAGTCTGCCTTCAATGTAATGTATGGGCCCGCCAACAAGAACGGCAACAGTTACACCTACGAGACTTCATTTGTCCATGCAGGAGGTCCTTCACACCCAAACCCAGCCAAGAGTGCTTTATTCACTCTAGCCACTAATGGAACGCTACGGATGTTCTGGTCCCAGAACACAAACAGGATAGAGGAGACGTCCATGGAGCTTGAGAGCGTGAGCTCCTCTGATGAGCTCATCACGCACGCAGCATTCACTTCAGACAAAAGTAGTAAACAGCTTATAGACTCGCTACCGTATCATCAGTGCTAACACTAAGCAGAGCACCTTCTTCTTGCTGTCTCGACCAGTGCAAAGCAACTTCGGCTGATCAAGATTGAGATCCATTGGGGCGGCACAACTCAGCAGGATAAAGCTTCTTCTCAACACAACAGGAGTTTGAGTCCGTCACTCGTCGAAAAGCATCTGGCCACTGTCAACTGGCTGCAGGGAGGACCCAACGACAGAGGCCAAGATTTACACTTGGCCGAGTTGTCACATCTGGTAGTTCTACCCTCTCTCCTGGATAACACGGGCAAGAACACTGTTTCTCCGGTGGTCCTGGTTGTCCGATCGCGGGTGCCTAACGAAGGCCCGTATATGACGGCACAGAGTATCGTCGATTGTTGGGAAGTCACGGAGGAGCGACAGAATCTTCAGTCAGCCTTTGAGACACTTGGCAGTAGACGAAACAGCATCTCGTCCGAGTTGCCCACCATCACACAACTCACCAAGGCTCTTCCAATTACGACGGAAAAGGTCGTTATCGACATTCGTACTATTAACTTCGGCAAAGTTATCGTCTTTGCTTATGCTGATGGCACAGTAGAACATCGCGATAGGTTTACCTTAGAAGAACTATATACTTCGGAGGACTTGGCGAAGGTGGCAAACCTGCGTCAAGCTGGATGGAACCTTTCAGACGAAGGCCCTTGTAAGTCACAGTCATATCACATCATCATGCTTCCTCCAGCGCTAACCCTCAGCTAGGTCAACAGGTTGCATTTTCGCCTACCAATTGTTCCGTGGTTCAGATGGGAGATGACGGGAAACTACGCTGGAACAAGTTACATTATTTGATGGATGATATTGGCAATGCCATGCAAGATCGTATGTCTTGATATGGCCGACTGGTGTTCGACGAGCACTAACAAGACTTAGCTCACTATGCTGCCTCGATTGCCGGCTTGACCGTGGCTGCTGCACCGGCACTATCTTATCAAAACAATTTTGATGATATCCTTGCCATCGTCAGACCACTTGTAGCCAAGAAGAGTAAGTCGACCTTGGATTGAGGTTCGAGTGTGCGCTGACATATTTACAGGATTCGTACAAGACTGGGTCACGGAGCTAATAAGGATACTCAAGATTCAGGTTGATTATTCCGAGGATCAGCACCACGATGCTCTTGTCAGGAATGGATCGCTGCAGTCTTGCCTCAGCATCATGAATGCTCTTGGTTTCCAGGGAGAGCACAACCCTCGATCGTTCCCTGGAAAGTCGTCACTCTTGTCTCTCAATGTGCGAAACGTTGTTGTCCTCATCACGATAGCCAGCAACTCTTCCATAACTGTCAGGGAAAAGCTGAGTCCATTGGACGAACCAGGTCAGCCCATCTCACAGAGATCTTGTATTCGAGTTGAGTTGTCACTAACATTGACACGTAGAGGTTGTGGATACCCTTGTTGGCTGTGCAAAGTGGTCTTTGGATCTTATCGCCTGGCTCATGGACTCGTTGTTTGAGCTTATGAACGATCAGGAGTTTCTGGCATTGCTTTGCAGGGAACGCTTCTCGGAAATCGCAGGATATCTGCATGCCAAGGGCAACGTGTCGTTTTACGTCTTGCTCAGCTCCTCTAGCAGAGGCTTCCTCTCTGCAGTATGTCGCAGGCTGGTGCACCTTGAGCAGATGAGCACAAGGGCTATCGAGTTCTACAGGGAACAGTCAGCCAAGCCTGGTGGTGGCTCCGCCAGAACATCGCCTCAGCTTCAGAGAACATACCAGAGAATGCAACAGATCACCTCGTCGAGTTTAGTGAAGGTAGGGGAGTTTGAAAAACTCCTCACGACGTTGGGTAACGAGATCCGACAAGCTTACCAGAACTTCCTCCCCAGCCTCGTCAAAGCTCAGCAAAATGCACCCCAGGGGAAGCAGATCGACGTAGCAGTCAAGATGGCGCGTGTGCAATGCGAGCTTGCCCTTCTTCTCTCCGCCTCGCCTTCGCCCGCCTTTCTTCCCATCATGAAGAAGCTCTTCACCAAGGATCTTCCTGAGTTCCGCAGTACCACGGACCCTGCCCGGCTCTTTTTTGCAGACTACAGTCTTCTCGAGGTACAGGACGACAAGGATAGTCTAGCAATGAGGAGATCACGGGGAGTAGTCTACGTTGACGTGTTCAAGCGAATGGAGATCAAGCCGTCTGAGGAGCAGCAGTGGAGACGGTGCACGCGTTGCACGGCGGTGATGAAGGACGTCAACGGGAGTCGACCTGGGTTCTCTTTTGTTCTCACGCAGCAGCGCAGGTGTGCCTGTGGCGGACAATGGATGTTGTTGCCCAAGGGGGAGCCAAAGGCCTGATGGTGTTGTTGCTCGGGATATCTGGGAGTTATAGCGTTTCGCATGATGAGGTTGAGTGCATAGTAGCTATAGACAGGCTAGGGTTTAATTCAATTACGATTGGTTATATGAGATATACCTACAGTATCATTCCATGCGATGTTGCGTCTGTCCTTGCATGTGTTGGAGAACGGGCATTCACCATATAAGTACTCATACTTTACGTGGTATACCCCATTCTCTATCAGGTTACCCTGCAGAGCACCTTGGAGGAATCAATGTTTAATGGTTGAAATGGTCTCAACAGTGTGTGATAGTATTTCGACTATATAACTAGGCATAATGTCAACCAGGTTTGAACCGAGAACAAACGCGCAAGTTAATCTACTCCTGTGATGGCAAAGCACCAGGCTGTGCAGCAGGCTGTTGGTGATGATCTATTACGATAGGCATTCGGATCAACATGCTAGTGCTGGAGAATGAAGATCAAACGACACGATAGCGAGTGATAAGATATGACACAACGATACAATACTACTGTACGTAGCAAATACGTAGCGTCTGGTGCTTAATAGATGCTCAGGGTCTCTCGAGTCAGGGGTAAGTGGATAATCCATTGTTGATGAAGGACCAAAATAGACGTTAGGTGGATGTAATTAAACCGTACCCCTATGAGATCAAGTGGTTACATAGTTTTGAAAGTCTAGGCCCATATTTTCGCATCATGTGCCCTTTCGTCTTCTTTCTTCTTCTGTAATTAAGCGCTGGTGTTCCTTTGTAACGTCTCGAAATTCGATATTACAGACCACTGGTTAAGCATAAACCGTCAATGTTTCACGAGTAGACATGAGATGACATGTTGGGAAAGTAGGCCACATGGTGCTCCTTTGCTCCGAATCCCCCTTTGGTCGATGGGCTGGATCGCAAAAACAACTTGGCAATGTCTGTGCCTTTTGACGCACTTGGTGATTAGCCAAGATGCCACCAGTGATAACTGAACAGTGCCACTATTGTGCAATCTGGGGTCTTGTTAGATTGCGATTCACTAGGTCCGAATGAAATTCACCGCTTCTTGGGCGTTAGTCTTCATAATTCGTTTCATTCCATTCACGGCGGCTACATTTTGCCAGTATTTTCTTTATGGACAAGGTGTTCCGCTGATAGGTTGGTTAATGTTAACATAGAAAAGTGTCACTAATAACCGACAGAACTTATCACATCAGGTAATTGTTGCTGGATCACTGTGGTATGACTACGTAGATTGAATTTATGGGAACGTAATGATTCGAAACTTTGTTTAATCATATGTGAAGGAGTGTTAATGTTTCGTTTTGGGTTGGAGAATAAGTTATCCCAGGGCTACCTGCTTTACATAGTAATTATCATGAAGATCATTTCATATAGGTACTCTGTACCTATACCTAGTAGTGAAGAGACCCAAGCATTTCCAACCTCTTGCAGGATATTCACTTCAGATACTCCCGACCACACGATGGCATGGACTGAATGGAGGCACGACAACATCTGCCCGTGCCTCAATTCTGCTTCAGTCTAACCTGCCCCTCCTTCTTCAGTTCTTCTTGTCTGATGTCCTCTTAAAGCGAGCTGCTTCCCGGATGGTGGCAATGCTAAGCAGGAGACTTCCATCTCTCCCCTTTCTTTTTTCCTCTCTCTCTCTTTCCTTCTTCCGCTTTCCCTTTCGTTTGTCTATGTCAATCATACAATACACTAGGTAGGTACTGGATACTCAACCTACCCCTTCCAAAGCCCATGATTCCTACCTTATTTTCATATCTTTGTTGATGCATCGCTTCGTTACCCCTCCAGTCTTGACAATCTGACCTGATAGGTACACTTAACCCTTCCCCCCCTGAAGCCTCCCTCCAGAAACCCCGGCCCTATCTATACGCTAGTGCAGGTACAACCCCTGATGGCGCCTGCCCTGGGTACCCCACCCCACCACCTCTCATGAGCCACCACCACCACCGACTTTGTTCTAGCCGCCTTTGTTCACTTAGCCCTTGCAGCATCCCCTGGCAGAACCGATGAACCTGGCTTTCATGTTTTTTTTTCCCTTTCTTTTCTTTTCTAACTGGCCTGGCGTTTATGTTTGCGTTCCCCTTCCCAAACAGTCTCCCACCTGATCGGGCGCCTCTCCAGGCACATGCTTTTTGTTCTAACTGGTTCATCAGTCTGCTCTCCACGGCGGCAACAGAAGGTGCTACTCCTCGGCGTTGCAGCACCTCGCCCCTGGTTTATGCCTTCTTAATGGATAGTACGGCCCGGTGCGTCACACCCTCTATTCCTATTCCCAGCCAGTCAGAATAAACATCTTGATGATGCATCTCTCATTCCATGATTGTTCTTCTCCTTTCCCCTGCCTTATCCCGTACTCCTTCAAGAAAGTTGTTGTTTCTTCAACCACCAAGACCTATCAGCCAATGAAATTCACAGGGCCCATTCATTGAAGCTGGCTGGTTGGTTGAGCCGACCCCTGCCAGCCCGCAGTCCCCCTGCAACCCATCCGTCATCCGTGCGCTGTTCTATTGTATTCCCCACCAACGCTGACGCGCAGCCCCCCTTTAACAGCCTCTCATTTTCATCTCGTCCGTCAAGGGCAATTCCTTTTGTTGACTACAAGTCTTCAACGGGCAATTATCAAGGCTAACTAAGCACTGGAGATCTAACCTCCTCCCTGGATAAACCAATTTCTCCTTGTTGTCTCCTAACTCCTAACACAATAGTTTGGCGGCCGCTTTTCATTTCTCTATTCCTTCTATTGACCTTCCCTTTCTCCCTTCCACTTCGCTTCCCTCAAGCTCACTTCGCCTAACGCCCATCATTCGCCGTCTAAGGTCGTTCGTTTACTGCCCGTTGTTTGGGTACTGTACTACCTTGACGGACGCAAATTTACCAGACACCCCTCCCCTTCATCTCCTTCAACGGTTCAATTTCAGTTCCCGCGATAAGACACGACACGCACCAAACGTATCTTGTTGGTGAACTTTCTTGGTCACGCGCCTAGGCTCACAAGAGATTTTGTTCCTCTGGTTTGCCGCTTGTTCTACGCCGTTCGTCCTATCCCACGCCAATTACCACCCCCCCACACCATCACCCC